>JBBPTN010000594.1:0-12647 GCA_038094075.1 Xerocomus spinulosus
GACGACAGCAAGGATCGCCTCACCCCGAGACGTCGAGGGTGGAATGGTCACTGAGACATTCTGGATCATGTTTGCCGACGAGCGAGTCGCTTGCCCAATCACGCTTCCGAGGCCGACTCGGGGTACGACTGACCTCACGCTCAGAAATGGTAATTCAAGTTCACTGTTGTAAGGGTCTAACAGGGTTACTCGATGACCGAATGAACGAACGAGGTCCGTGTCGAGAAGAGAATCGCTTGGGTCACATCGCGATGATGTGGTATCATGGGACACACGGAGATGCGCAGAGTGGATAATTCTGGAAAGTTCTACCGTTGAATATAGGATGAGCATGGATTTGATCCAAAGCGAGAAACAAGCTTGTTAGGGGAAACGTACAAGAGACACTCTAGCTCAAAGACTCTAAGGACTCGCATGAAAAGTTCCGTCAGACCGAGAGAGATGATGCTAGCCCGCTGGATAGTCCTTTTGGTCTCTCTCGACTTACGCAATGTCAAGTCTGGCACAATCAATCGTACCCTTGTATCGTGCAACACCCAGACGATACAATTCCATGGTGATACCAACGTTTACGCCTCGGCCACGTCATTGTTCCTCACATCTCTGCGGGTGTCATTTTCACCCACAAGCCACCCTATGAATGGTTAGTGGTGCATGTGGAACCAATGGCACACGCGTACCTTGGCGTACATGGTCAAATGGTGTCTCAGATGAACTTGCTCGATCGCCTGTCGACCCTCTCCGTTGGCCCACGCAGCCGGAGGGTGGTATACAGGGTCCCTGGCGTCGGGGGAGAGCGTGACGGACGAAAAATGTTGTAGCAATCGGATCAGCATGAACGACATCTCATTGTATGCAAACTATGAGAAAAAGTGAGCAAACAGACATTCTAGAGTGGGCGACCAGGGAAAAAGGCATACCTGTTGTCCTAGACAGATGCGCGGACCAGCATTGAATGGCAAGAATATGAAAGGGTTAGGAGTGAGATATTTGCGTAGACGATCATCAAGGAATCGATCGGGATCGAACTCTAGTGCGTCAGGGCCCCATAGATCCTTCCTCCGTTGCATCAACAGGACCGAATAGCCGACACTATAAAACTATGTTTTACGGCAACGGGCACAACGCTACATGACTCACGTCGTCCCACCGGGCAAAAAGAACGGCTTCGCGTCCGGGTTGGATGATTGCCAAACGGTATCATGAACGCTCTCACTGTGGAATGTGAGCCGATGAAAGGAAGGTAAACCCATGAACCCACCGAAGATTGAATGGTCTGCAATTACAACGGGGTCAAGCATCAGATGTGAGAGAAATTCGTGTCGACGTACACAGCAGGGAAGAGTCTCAATGATTCTACGACGAGTCAGTCGAGATCCATAGGGCATCGTCCATTGGACACACCATTCAAAACGGCCCGGAGGAACCTCATTTCGCGAATGTCATCGTATGTTGGTCGACGAGTCGGTCCAACCTTTTCCAAAATTTCTTCCCTCAAGCGATGTAACATGTTGGGGTGCATGGCCATCATATAGACGGCAAACGTCAGGGTTGAGGCAGTCTGCACTGCATAAGATCTCAACGTTGAGCATGGTGATAGAGTATACACACCGTATCCCGGCCAGCCAATAGAATGTTCAGTATTTCGTCTCTCAGAACCTTGACGTCTAGGGCATCACGTTACCCAGTGACGTGGTGAATTGAAAAGGGATGTTACTGCGTACCTGTTGTTTGCCGTATCAAGTGGTCTAGCAGAGTGTCACCTCCGACATCCTTGTTCGTGTCTGAGAGTCCCTGAGACGCCTTTTGTTTTTCTATAGCATCCCTCATGATGGGTTCAAGGAATGCATTGACGACTTTCATTGGCTCGCGTGTGGGATCTTCCAACAGTTCAAAGAGTGGCCACGATCCTCCGATGAGGTTCCGACTCGCCAGAGCCTGCAGCGCAGCGCTAAACGCGGCAGCAAAGTCCAAGGCAGTGTTGGAGCCTCCAGATGCCACTTCAGGCCCAGAGAAGTTGTAAGGGTATGGAAGCCCGCCAGCCAACGTGTTGACACGATGTCCGAATAGGAATTCGGATGCAGAATCAAGAGTGAAGCGTGAAACGAGATCCTAGTGGGCAAAACGAATTGAAAACAATTGAAAATACACATTGACACCCGTACCTGGAAATCTATTGCAAGGCCAGCACGAAACCGTTCCTTCATCAGTGCGACTGCAGTCTCTGCATGACGATCAAAGATATCGAAATGGCTGATTCTGTCAATATTGAAGAATGGGCGGGCCATGGTGCGATGATGCCTGACAGCGTGTTAGTGAATGGCACCCTGTATGAACATTCTCCACTCACTTCCATACGTCCCCTACGCACTTCGTTAGGGAGCAGGTACGAGAGGGTATAAATCAAAAACTCACCATCAGAATTGAAGACGCCTGTCCCTAGCACAGCATCAGCCGTTTCCTTGAACTTGCCGCCTGTAGAAAGGTTAGACTAGGATCGAGGCAGCAGTACCAAAGCGAACCAGACCTTTGACATAGTTGTTGAAATCAGTGGACAAAATAGCCTGAAAAACGCGTCATTGGATAGCAAAATCTTTACAACAACCACACACTTTGATATTCTGGGGCTCCGTTGTCATGATGACGTCCTCCCACAAGAACCGCAAGTTGATCACGGGCCCGTGAGCGTCCAGCTTCTCTTGTATGATGGAACCTGATGTACTCTTTGTCAATGGCGAGTAGGACAACCATCTGATGAATAAATCACCAATGTAGGCTGTTTCGGTCCTGTGAATCGAGTCCAGTAACACGTCCATGTTTCCCGGCAAGTATCCCGGAATGCGGGGTATCAATCTCGCTCCATGCGCCGCAGCCCTGCGACGTTGCGAAATTTCGTTGGAGACGATGGACGTGATCAGAAAGGCCAAAGAAATGACGCTAAAGAGGGCGATCGAGCCTCCAGACGACAAAGATAGTCCTGTAAGCGCTCGGAGGATCCTCACCAGTAGGAGAAATAAGGCGATAGCAGGCAAACCAGTCGACAATAGCCAACGGCCTACATGGCGCACACCCGGCGTCAGCGCCATCGGTCTCGCAAGTTGGCTGAAGGGTGTTGGCAACTGTGAATGTCAATAGGCTGCGTGGGGATAAAGGCAGTGATGGTATATCGCCGCAGGCACTGTCGGGTTCAAATCCGATGTCAGAGTACGGCATAGTACAAAGGCTACTCGAGTCAGAAGAGTAGTGTTGGAGTTCTCAGAAGACATGCAGTCAGTGTCGTGGGCAAGGGTCTTCGGAGATGGCGCTGATCTTCAAAATGTAGTACTCGCACCGCCGCACTGGTAACCCGCGTACTCCACAGATGTCCAAAAAAATCAAAATAAACTGAATAAGACAACATCGACCCACACACAAGAGAAGTCTAGGTATAGCAGCAAAGAATGTATAGTACAATAAAATAAAATGCAAGTTGTCGTCCTCGGACCCGTCCAAAGGAATAAATGCCAACGCACGACAAACGCGTGCAAATCACTGATTGCGTGCCTTTTCCTGCATCCCTCCACCCTCGTGATCAAGGCAAGTTGCGCATGGGCGTGTCGCCAAAGTGAGTCGAACGGCGATCCCAACGACCATGCATGGGATCACGGAATGCCTTGTTTGCGATCGCGAACAACAGCGACGTCATAAACAAGGCAAAGACAACGATCCAGCTTAGCCACGCAAAGGCAAGCATGGCTGTAAGGGTTCGGCACTCCCAGTAGAACCAGCACGAGGAGAGATTCCCCCAATAGACGTCGACTTGAGGAGGGTTACTCGTATGCTATACAAGGAATGTCAACAAACGTGGCCATCAAGTCACCATGGTTGCTTACGGTCGCAATGGCATCGCCAACGAGCCATAGAAGGAAGAAAATGAAGAGGCCGATCAGCTCTGCTGCGAAGGAACTGAAGAAACGATGTTCGAGTCTGCTGTGGATCGTGCGGGCACTGCATTCGACGGTCAGCAAGCAGACATAACCCCGAAAACGAGAACAGGCATACACAAATGGTGCCCACAAAATTGTGAGAATACTCGTCACCAACAGCTCAACGACCACCGGGTCTTGAGGGCTTGCAATCAACAGGGTGAAATTTTATGGGATGGGAACCCTACCATAGAACTGAACTCCGTAATTCGTTGGATCGTACGAGGGTATGTGAGTGGTGTAATGTATCCTCACCGCACATAACGCCAGCGTCACGACTGCGAAAACAAACTACGAGAGGTGAGCACAGAACATCAAGTGGACGTAGGGACAACCCACCAAGATGCAATACAACACAAAGCGCATAGTGTGGATCATGGCCGTCATGACTAGAGATGGGAGTTACGGGATGAGTCTGACGATGAGACGAGATATTCTGGGGTTATATGTGGTATGACAGTCCACAACACGAGGCAGTTGTGCGCTTCGAAATGAATGGAATGCCGCTCCGCCTCGCTTCGGGACAGATAACGAGACCTGCACGTGTGGCGCACTGTTGTACATAGTGACACACTGCTGCCCACTCGCTAGATTATAGTGGAGTAGACCGAGTACAGACTCACGGTACACCACCAGGCCTTACGGAAAAATCACGCCGAAAGCTGTGGCGCACTGCCACAACCTTTCCACTTGGGTGCGAGATGGCAGAATGGAAGGCAGTAGAACTACGTCAAATGCCTCGAGGCAAGCCTCATTTGAGACGGACGACCGCCGTAATTATATGAGCTAGAGCATGGTGTCAGTCGCGTGTTCCAAAGCTGGCGATGGAGACTGACATCATGGTATTCCTTGTATCCCATGAGTGGCATAGGTTTGGCGATAATAGCAGTGCATTCGCCGGCCCTAGCGACGGGAAGACAAATGCAATGGGTTGGATTTCCGAGGCGAATGGTTCCCGTCTATGACATCAAGGGCGGTGCATGGAAAGGAGCGATGGAGCTATATCCACCAACTAAAAGTTTCTGAATGAATGAATCCAAGTTGGGCCATCCTTCCCGAATCCAAGTGATCCGCGATGGACGTTGATTCGTACGAATCATGACGCGAGGTGCCTCAACTCCAGGAAGCCTCGGGCGAGTTCTAAAGTCGTGATCGATTGGACCCTTGATTGCTGCCTGGTCTGTGAGCGGATGATTGGCTGAGAGTGTCTAACTTTCAGTCGACTGTTACTTATCAACGTTTTGATTAGATATTTGACACTTGTGACAAGCGTACTTGTTCACTCCCAGGGACGACTTGAAACACAGGTAACGAGGGGTTCGGCAACGAGGAATCCCCGCTAATGCCGAGCTCACTTTGGGGACCTTGCCATTCTACTAGCTACCACTGAGGGGATCACTTTACTGTTTCTGGGGCGGAGCGACACAAAGAGTCACATCTCGGAGAACATGAACGGGTCAGCTAGACATAGTAAAAGCAACACTTTTTACTTGCCTTTGTACTGTGAAATGTATTCAGAAGTGACTTGGCAATGGACTGCGCTAATCAATATGTCAAGTACCAAAGCTGTCGCTGGTCTCCCACGTCACTCAAATTGCTCATGAACTTCCAACGCGCGCTATCGTGTTAATACTCACCTTCTCTTGGCCGCCAACAAAAAAAAATCCTGGACTACAGTAAGTCATTGTAACATTCTACCACAAGACACTCATATCTTGGAAGGAGAAAACGGACGACGTTCTCCTCAAAAGCTTGTGACACGACACGCTATCATTATTCTCCACACGGCCGCCTTGTACACGAATCCGTTCTGCAAAGACCTACACTTAACCACTTGCACCGTCTTGTCACCTACACACGATCCCCAAGATGCCATTGGTCTGGCAGCGACATCCTCGGTATTTCATCTCCGTAGCGGTGGTCATCTTTACAACAATATACCTCCTTAATCACTACCAGTCACCGGTTCGGCCCGATTTATACGAGATTTCAATAAGAGATAGTGGTGTTTCTGCGCGACTCGAGCAGTCTGAACGGGTCTATGAAAAAACAGTGAGCGACCGGAAAGAGATGATACACCGGTTTGGTCCAACTCCCCGAGACATCTCCATGTGCGTGACCGTGTTGTCGTTTCCATCTCGTTTCAAACGCCTCGTTCAGGTTCCCGGAGGACAAGAATCCATGGCCAGCGTATACTGTCTGTGAGTGTCGGTATTGGTTTTTCTGGGTAGTCGGCTCATGAATCTCGTCCAGGGAGTTTTTTTCCCCCGTCATTCCAATGTCCACATGAAGTTGAGCGCGTTGGGTCGTTGGGAGATGGAGGCAAGTGGACGTGTGGTCTCTCTCGGCTCCAGCACAAGCCAGACTGTCTAATATACACCTTTGGTTCGTCATCACCCATTTCGTGCCATCGTTGATCTAGAACGGAGATATCAAACAGGCATGAACTATGAAACATCATTCGAGGCCGAGCTTTTGGAACGCACTCGCTACTGTGAAGTTTGGGGCTACGACTATCGGTCCAACTCGTTTGGCAACATTAAACGTGACCATCGCGCGCACTTTCACCCATGGGGTTTGGCGAATGTCGATGCTCATGGCTCCAATGACGAACATAAACTCTATACCCTCAAGACACTCCTCGATATGAACAGTACGTGGCCTTTACAATACTCTGCATCATGGATACCAACGTTTGACAGAACATCAATACATTGACATTCTCAAGGTTGACATTGAGGGATGGGAATTTGAGGTGTTCTCGCAGATACTGCAACCTTACATGGCATCGGGAGAACCACTTCCGTTTGGTCAGCTGCTGATCGAAATCCACACATGGGATAAGAAGTTTGAGGACTTTTTATCATGGTGGGAGATGCTAGAGTCTGCTGGATTGCGACCGTTCATGTCAGAGGTTGGTATCGCCAATTTCTTCTGTTTACTAGCGCTCACCATGTTGTAGGTTAACCTCGTATACCAAAACTACAACAGAGGACAGGACACTGCACTTGCAGAGGTGAGCCATCCTTTTCACTCTTGCGTCGGAGGGTGTTGACGTCTTGCAGTACTCGTTCATCAACATCAAAGGCAGCAATGTCTTCATTACTGACTCCCCATCGGCAGCACCAGATGACTCTGTAACATAGGGTGTGATCTTGGGACTTTTGGTGTCGTGTTGTATACGTGGCGCAAGTACCTGTGCAACGTGCGTCGGGTTATCCCGGACCAAACGAACAATGCTATGGATTTGGACTACATACATACATATACAGGATTGAATATTTTGAACTTGCATAGTGCTGAGATTTGCTAGACTGCACACATTGTTTGTGTCTGCTTGTAGCTGTTGAAATCTGGGGTTGTTGCCAAACAAACGGCTATGCCGTGAACGAGTGTTTCAGACGGTGCGCCCGGGACGACATGCGGCAAGGGATGAGCGCTGATCGATCACCCGGGTATGTAGTATAAGCAAAGTTGTCTTCTTTCGCCAAATGACCTACTTATGCGGTGACAAAAGGTTCCGCATCTACCCAATGGAGGTACGTGGTTGTACGTCAAAGCCTCTGAAGCACATTGTGTAGGTCAACATCGCACAAGGAGCGCGCTGTTTTCCGTATTCGATCATGACCAAGCAGTTTCATCTACAAGAGCGCCAAGCCCAAAAGAAAAATTAAAAATGAAATAAATTCAAACATCGGCAAAGTGCAAAAATCCATCGGCATGACATCACCTGGTCAAAGCCCAATCCAAAATGCCAAACACTGAGACAAGATCGAATTGGACACGGGACCTGCCACAGTCGCTCGCTCTCTCTCTCTACGCCACGCCACCGATATGACGACCTTGCCTACAATCCCATCGGTCGAGACTGGCACGCCCCCCAGGGAATGGTCGGAATCTGTGCTAGCCTCTAGCCCCAAAGACACCCCAGCTACATTTTCGGAAATCCCGACGCAGGCGGGAAACACCCGCACGACGGAAGAAACGTCTCAGGAAGGGTCTTCTGGGTTGAAAACGTTGAAGAAACAGCCAGGATCGTCCCCGAGTACGTCATCATTCCCGGCGGGGTTCATGGGGGCTGACACTGGCTTTGACAAGTTTCAGGCAAGGAAACAAGGGGACGTCGGGTTTCGTTGCCCAGCACTGAACTCAAGGGTGCTCAACCCTTGGAGCACACTGACGGCGTTGGTGCACTGCCAGGAAATCTCTCTGAATCTAGCGTCGCTCTTTTACCGGATGAGCGCCAAGAGAGAGCACAGGAACTTGGTTCCAGTCCCCTCCGTCAGAGGAGAGATACAGTCAAACCATCCACAACTGGCCCAGGATATGACGAGGTATGTCTTCTGCCCGTTGGTTTTGTATATCATGGCTTTCAAACGTTGAACAATACATTCTGTACAACGTTCTTGTGGGAACATGACCTTTTCTCCCTTGGCTTATTAGATGTCCTTGTGGAGCCTCCAGAGATTCTGGATGCTCGTTGATGTCGAGTCTTCCATGCTTGCACTCGGAAGGGGTTTCTTGTTTGTATATTTCCCCATGTTGGGTTGTGACAGTACTCGTTCTCTCCTCGAGTCGATTTCTAATCACGACCAGTAACACTGATATCTTCGCCCTAGACACAGTCCAGGGAACCCAAGGGAGAAAGGGAGACAAAAGTACCTCTGGACACCACACTGCCCAAGGACGAACAGACTGGCTCTAAATCGTTGGACGATCCTCTGCAAAGTACAGGAGGAAGAGTTGGCGAGATGGGTGAAAGCGATGCACCAGCTACCAGCCCTCGAGTCGAGTCGCGGGAGGAGACGGATGAGATAAAGGGCCAGGATGTTCAGACAGGGCAAACGAGAGAAGGACAAGGCACTCCCGCTGCGGGGACAGACATGGGAGGCGGTGGGCAGTATCATCCTGCACAATTGCATCCTCCACCCCCTGGGGCGAGCGTCGCCGAATATCAAAGCTCGGTCGGCGTTCGACAAGAGGTGCAAGATACTCCTGCTAGCAAGATAGGACAACAGGCGACCGAAGGCAGCGAGAAGAAGCCCGGCTTTATGTCCATGTTTATGGGCGAGATGAAGATCCTTTCGGGAAAGGTGACGGGGGACGAGAACAAGATTGCCGAAGGAAAGAAACTACTTCACAGGGAAACGTGAAGTTTGGAGTGTATCGGCATCCCTGGCAATGTATATTATAAGGTCTGTCTCCGTCAGAGCGCCATCCATGTATTCTACGAGAACCTGGCATTGTATTACTGTAGTTCTGTCTTTTTTTTGGTAGATTATGTGTTTCGATGACGTTGTATTACCTGGGGTTGGCCAGAACACGGACCAAGACCGATGAAAGAAATCAATCGTTGGCAATCAAACAAGTCAATATTGCTGATAAAGGTCGGCGGGAAGGGGAACCCGATTATGAACCTAATTGTTGGTGATATCTTGTGTGGAGAAAACGACCTACCGTCCGAGTGATACATGACCGGCAGGCAAAATAAAATACTGAAATACGTGAAGTCCGCGATAACTCTCGTCATAAGGCGTTAGGCATTAGGGCTGATATCAGTAGATCGATCAAGCAGAAATGTAACGTGCTAAATATTCATTTTCTGTCCGTGTTGGGGTTACCTCTGTTAAGTATCATGCAGTGATTGTGCAAGCCAAAGATGAAATCTGGAGTTGATCCGGTGTGGTGTCAAGATCAAAACTTGACACTCAAGATCGGATAAAGATGGGTAGGCGCACCTGGTACAGACAGGACCTGATGTTGATATATACTGTACAAGATGTTTATATGCGGTTTCTGGGCGGGCTCATTCTTGTCGAACTACTCTGTAGGTGCTCGTGTGGGCAAGTTTGATACTAAACTCACCGGATGTAATTCATATTTCTTGGCAAGTATTTTCATACTAGCACGACATCGAAAAAGAGACATGGAAGAGAAGAGAAAAGGTCAGGCGGGTGATGCTGTTGAGCAAAAGCCGATAGTACCTGCGGAGTTTGAAGTCAACGTTGTTAGATTACAAGGATCAAGGCAGAAAGTTTTCCTCTGTCTACCTCAATGAGAGCTTAGGCCAAGCGACCCAAACCTTGGATTTCATCTCACCAAAATTGATATGCTGCAAGCCTTCAGGTCTGCAAAGGTCGGCAAGTTTTAAATTCCCAAAGGCTTACAGCGAATATTATCTGTTTATAATCGAGTATCAAGTTTAGGCACTCCTCCCAGAAATAGAGCAGACTCACCTAGAAATCTAGAAGAACATGGACTCGTATGACTTTTGCAGTTCTCGCAGGCCCGCTTCCCATGATGAGTGGCTGTTTTTAGCCATTTGGCGCCGGGCTTGCGCTTTTAACGCCAACTCTTCAGTCTGACGCCGTGTCCGTGGTGGTTCGTGGGCACTACCCGCTTCTAGAGCTGAGCTCCGCCATGAGTGAGCGTTCCAGGTTTATCGCGAACGCTCTCCCCCCCAGTCTCCTGTACGGGCGGCTTCATTTGCCTTCCCAAAGTTGATGTCGTCGTGGATGTGCCGTTCTCCTGTTATACGTCAACGAACCCAAATTCCCCTGTCACATCTCCGGGATCTGGTTTCTCCGGATATGGTGGACAGCACACACCCCAGAACAGTATTTTGAGTGTCTCATTCATTCGTGAGCCCCTTGAACGTTTTGGTCGGAACAATCTCAGGATGCGGCTTTTGAGGATAAATTAGCTCCCTCGTTCCACCGTTGCTCCTGATCGGAACAGGGGTCCCCTTTGCTGTGGGGGACGGTTTTTCCGATCGTCGCAAGTACGTCACTCTTTCCGTGGTGTCGTTTAAGTAATTTCTGTTGTCATATGTCTCAGCCCAGTAACGCTCATTTTTGTGAATCATGAAGGTTGGTACGTGACCATACTAGGCTTCCCATTCAGGACGTCGTGTGAACGGTTGTTTTTATATCGGGATGCTAGCACTCACACAAATATTGTAGAGCCTTGATGAGCCTCACGACATCACTTTTGCCTTCTTTTCAGATAAACTTTTTCCGATGACATGATGTAACGGTTGTGTCACCCATTTTCAGAAGAACCCGTTCGGATGCACTGTTTACCCTCTGCTGATACGACTGCGCACGGTGACCAGATTTCCACATGGTACGAGTGTTTAAACTTGGAACGCCGCCTGTAGACCAAAATGTTACAGAAGCAAGCATGGCCAATGAGTGTGTGACCCCGCTACCCGTTTGTCCTGCTACGGACCGTATGCAACGATGCCGCCGAGTCCTCCATGGACACACATGCCCCGCTCGACCCTTTCGTATGTTTAGGAGAAACAGAAACAGATATGAAACATCGGCAACTTGCACCTGCTTACCCCAAACGGCTTTGTGTCGCATACCGGGGAAGACCAGTGTTTCTGTCAAGGGAGACATCGTACCCGCCAACCTAGAGCGGAACTCTGTGAGATGCGCCAAGCTGATCCAGTCGACTTGCCAACTCCGATTGGCCACGGTCCTTTCCATATTCCGGGTGTAGGTGAGAAGTGAGTACTCCTATGGTGAGCTTTGAGACCGGCGGTCTACGTCCATGTTGTCGTCCGTCCTGCATGGGGAATCACCGTCTACCTAGCACGAACCTCCGATCATATCGCTGCGGTATCTGTGAAGCTAGCTCTTTATGGGCACTACACTGACACGCCGCTCGCAGTCTATACACTCACCTATTCGCTGACGGGCACGAGCAGCCTTGATTCGCCAACCAAAGTACCACCCAGCTCTTGCACTTGAGCTTCTCCCCCAAAAAACCAAACACGTACGGGCGCGTTCTCGAGATCAACGCGGGAGACGCCGAGGGTGGGACCGCCTGATCCTTGTGCCAATCACTTGCGGAAACAGTGCCTGACGGGCTGATGGCCTCCAAACCCATTCGCCATCGCATAGGATCCCGTCCCACTTTCACCTCGATGACTTTAGTGCGTCGTTGATGAGCGCACCGTACTTTCCAAACAAGTCCTAGTCCAGGTCCGATCTGTACACGTCTGCGCGTTGTTCATTTCGGAAGCAAGGCATGGTCAGGAACCGCCGGCCCACCCGCATGGATCGTGTGCGCACGCCAACGTTCTACGTCCATCCATCCCTGAGCCATTCAACGAGATATGGACAGTGGGGGAACAGGTCGGACATGTGTACGTCCTGGATCCTTGCTGTTCCACGTTTCACGGCGGTTGTCGACGTTGTGAAACGTAACGTCAGCGTACGATCGCTCTAGGTGATGGCTTGGACCTGACCGACTCGAGCAAGGCGCGGGTTCGGTCGGATGGCGTTATGATGGTCTGTGATCGCGAATGGTCTTGAAGGGGGCAGAGTTCCCAGCTGGCGGCTACCCTGCTCAAGACCTTGGGGGTATCGTGATCGTTTTAAACCAGTGGCCATGACGGAACCGAGTAGCAGAATTATAAGCCCAGGGAATCGGAGCCGGCCCGGTCGTCCGTTTATAGATGTCGTTATTGAAGATGACGAATAGCATTAATCGCTCCCTCAAGCACAAGAACTATCAAAGAAACGAAAAGGCGGAGGTTCCCTCGGAATGTGGGACATTATTATATATAAAAGATGGGACTAGACGGGTTGCGCCTGCGCTTTCAAAACGATGGTCCTACACGATTATAGTACAACGCCTATGAATAGTCGGAGCACAGAAAACACGAATGCA
>JBBPTN010000596.1:0-12615 GCA_038094075.1 Xerocomus spinulosus
CTAATACTTATACAGTGACCTCCAAAACCATTGCAATAACTAACCTTAATGCAGTGTGCACACTGCATTAAGGTTAGTTATTGCAATGGTTTTGGAGGTCACTGTAATATTAGTAACATCTCAAGAAGAGAATTATCACATACCCCAAATTTACTGTACTTCATCAGTTGTTGTACTATCTGGGCCATCAGCTAAGATATAGCAGCTAAAAAACTCTTCAGAGGCTTTCTTGAAGTCACCAGTGAATGGCTTGACATCTTTGCCTGTGGTCCGTAGGTGTTTTGCATGCTCTCAGTACTTGTTTAGAAGGCTATTAAATATTAACACTATATATGAATTGAATTGACCACATACCCTTTATATTTTTGCTTGACATAATCTCCTGCAGCAACAGAATTGATGCTATGGTGCTCTGAAAGGACTACTGCTGCCATCCTTTGGTAGACAGTGACCTTGCTATCACCACTGGTTTTCTATGTGCTCAGACTGTGTGAGGGAGCTCAGGGATTAGTTGAGATGGTCCAGAATGCACCTTGCCCTTCTTGTGCTTGCCTAGAAGCACAATATGATTTTCTGTGCACTCAATCTCCTCAAGGAGCTTCCAGACCAGACTTCACTCCAGGAGACTTCTGGGATGGGTGCTAAGGGTGGCTTCTTGTTGCAAGTCATCTACTTTGACTTATGACTTGATTTTACATGACAATATGAGTGTTGAGTGAAGATATGAGTTGAAATTGTAGAGCCATCACTCTGTTGATTGCAGTGCACGCACACTCAACTAGCTTACATAATTGTATTATATAATACATGGGGGGTGTGGTACAGTGTGATGTGAACCTGCACCAACTTTGAGGAGCACTATTGTACTATTATTTACCCTCATATGACCAGTCATTATCACATGCACAATGGCCTTTCCTGCTCATTAGTCAACAGAAATTAGTTGTGATTAGTTAAGGCCTTATTTAGTGTGCATAACTTGCCATTCATTTAGACTTGGCCAGAGTAGTTAGCTAGATCACATCAACCTCACATGCTATGTTGTCAACCTGCCTCCAATATCACTCTCCCTATCTCTAGCCCACCACTCTCCCATGTCCTGGTGCTTGCATGCCTTGCTGACTCCAGGCCCCTGCAGTACACAAAGAATATCATCAAAATGCTTCTGTGTAATAGGGCCATTCATTCCATCACTCCCCTCAATCTAACCCCATGGTGACTCTTATTGCTTTTAATGACAAAAATGGCCTTGTACTACCTGGACTGACTCAGAAATGGCTAAACTCATTTAGTATCTACTTGACACAAGGCCAAATTAGGCAATAGCAACTTCAAGAATATGATATTTGCACAAGCTTCTAAGTATCTAAATAAGAAAGTTCTACAATTTACATCAAAAGTGGCATTATCATGTTTGTATGAATGAAATAGGCTGTGTTGTTAAGTCAAGCTTATTTCTACAACCAATGCCATTATCAACAGATAAAGAGTAACTACTATACTGGGCAAATGCCTTTTAATCACCAACCACCACCATCTCTCTGTGGGAAAATCCCCTCCTCTCCTGTCCAGGCATCCCCAACTCATGGTCCTCATCTACCCACACTAAACATTGCTGTGACTTGTCCCAGCCCTGTCACATCCCCCCCTCTACTATCCCCCCATCTTTACCTGCATATATGTTCAATTACTTTGCAACCCACCCCTCCACTTAGGCCTGGAAGATGCTCAAAGGCCCTTGCCAGAGTAAATTCATTCCCATTCCCACCCTCCCCACTTCCTGTGTAAAACAAGCCCCAAGAGCAGTTCACTGGATGATAGACCTTTTCCATTCTTTCAAGTCAAGCCTCAACCCCTCTACTCTAGTTATAGGCAAGGTCCCCAAACTTCTGGTGCAGCTATACCAAAACAATATGCTGATCTACTTTTGCTCTCAAGCCAATGTTCCTACATGCTACTCTCCCCCTGCCCTACCTCCCCTTTTCTCCCACTGGGACCTCCCCCCAAATTTCCCCCCAAATTGCCATCTTTGGAAGGCACTGCTATACCTTAATCAGTTCCCATCCTACTGGCTCTAGCCTAGCAGATCTGTTCCTTGCAAAAGAAACTGTCATCCATCCTTGCAAGCCTTGCCCTCAAACCCCCCCACTCCCAACTTCAGGGTCTACTGGACCCATTGAATCTTATATGAACAACAATGTGCTCTTAGCCATGTTGGACAAGCTCTCTCAGTTTCATCAAGGAATTCTATCCTATCTCCTCCCTCACCCCCTCTACCTACACTTCATTAAGCAGAGTTTAGCAGATCACTACTTCACCCCCCTAGACTCTTCTTGTACATTTAAACATGCTCAGCTCATATTTGCTATGAACTTTGTGGAAGCTGACAAAGCCCACAGTGAAGTCACACTTTTCTTGGATAACTTGAGGCTGCTTCATTGCATGCCTGGTGGTGTTGACCTTGATGATGTTGATGCTTCCCTAACATTATTTACAGATTACATTGACAAAGATGAAGTGGAATTTTTGGTATAGGGGACCTCTAGACTGCAACACAAGTCTGTGTCTTGAGGGGCCATTCAATTATGGACCTCAACCCTGCTTATGTGCATATAATATAGTTCTACTATGTTTTGATAGTCTCCCCTCTTTTTTGTTTATGTGTCTATACTACCCACCATGGGGGTGTACCTCCCCACAGACAATAAATGAGGAATTTAAAAAAAAAAAAAACTACTACACTATACAAGAGCTCAAAAACACATTTGGGCTATTCTATAGTGACACAAATGGTGTCTAGGTCACACCTAGAATGCAGTTAATGTGGGATGTATACATTAAGATAATTATATCTAGAAACTGAGCAGACAAGGAAAAAAGTTGTCCTCACCTTTACAAATCTCTGTGTTGCCAAACTGCCCAAGTGTCACTTTGACCACTCAATGCTGTAGCCTGTAATAGTAAACATTAGTAATAATCTCCCATGTGTTAAAAAGGATGAAAACTGGACACCACTTTTCATGCCTCTTGTGCTATATGATAAATCTGACCAAACAATAGCCTAAGTCTAATATAGGGGAAGGAGTAATCAACTTACATAATTGATACACACACTACTACAAAACTCTAATCAGAGCTGCTACCTCAACAAAAATGAAGTAAATCTGTGTGATTACAATCAATCCTTCTCCTGCAGCTTGTTACAATTTCCTATCTTCATCATGACGTTCTTCTCTTTTCTTGTGAGGTCCCTTGTACACATACAGTATATTCAGGTTCTCCACTTATCATTTCCATCATGTCCTTTTAATTCTTGGACTGTTCTTTTGTCTTTATGAAGTTATCTTGGACAGCATCTCCACAAGCACCTTCTAGTTATAGGCACTTAGTCATCCCTTCTCCATCCTTCTATAATGTTCCATGCTGCACATTCCACATTATATATATCTGGCTGACCCTATACTATACTTCTCATACTTGATCTACACTTTTCCTATGCATCTCTTGTGTCACCTAAGTTATTGTCCTCACCTCTGTCCTTAGAATTCACTTCTGAGTATAAAGACCAAATCTTCTTCACCTTGCCTTGATCTCCTAGCTTCACAGACTCTGTCAACATCCTAGTGAGAGTCCGACTGTGGAGAGGTTGCTAGAATGCACACTTATATCATTCTAACAACCTCTCTATGGTTGAACTCTCCCTAGGAGGTCAATAGAGTGCACAGAGCCAGGAGATCAAGACTAGGATATCAGCAACAATTACCTTATTGCTATTGCACTTTCTTTAAAAAGTCTCTAGTATTTCCTCCACACTTTTGAAGTGACATGCTGATTCATTATTAGTCCAGTATAGCAGCCCATGACTGCTGAATTCTGCAATGAATTCTTTTCAAGCTGGATGTTTTAGTCCAATGCAAACATCCCATATAGTATGTCTACTATCTTTCAGAATTTTGGAACACATACTTTAAGTGTGCATTTTTGAAAGTCATATACAAAATCACCAACAACTGGTGCTATGAACATATGCCTCCATTTAGGGGATACAATGTTCCTATGCCACAACCTACATCATGTATTTGGATGGTGCAATATGTATAAGGATTGGGATCAGGAGAGGTTGAGTTTGGACTGCATATTCTAGTAAGACAGAGAATAGAGTTGAGTGATGGGAGTAAGAGTGTGTTTCTTGTGGAACTGGTGGTTGTTATGTGTATTTTTCATGGACCCTTGCATTATGTGTAGACTGTGTGTTGTGTGGACCTATTGTTGTGCTTGTGGTGTCCAGTCCAAAAGATTACATAAAATAATTAGAGTGGTCTTATGGTTCAGATTGTGGAAGAACCACACTGCAATGTCCAGTACAAAATCTAGTGTTGACATTTTACTATGTGATACTGATAGGAGAAGAATATGAAATTATTTAATACTAGTAATGTTTACCCAACAGAACTTTAAGCTTATGGCATTAAATAAAAATTAAAGGAGTTGCTATCATGGAATTATACCCTTCTTATTCTTCAAAGCCTTCACCTTCTCCTCTAAATTCTGTATGTGAGATAGCAACTCTAACTCTTTCTTCTCCTCTTTCAAAGATTTGTTCTCTAGCATGGTAGCAAGCTTGTCCATCTCATCTAATAGAACTCTCAACAAAACAAGGTCTGATAATGCTGCCTTCTTTCTGCAAGGGGTAGGAATGGGTGAGAAACCTTCTTATCCTTGATAAAAATATACATATAAGAATTTTTAATGAGAACTTATCAAACACCTGAGATTTCCTTCTCATAACAATGCATGGCTTGCATGCTTTCTTTTTACTTTTCAGAGGATATCAGGTGCATTGGATTCCATGGTTTTTACAATATATACAATCCTAGAAAAATATAAGCATATTCTATTACTGAATTGTTTCGGAGTCACCTTCCAAGTAGATCCCAAAGGCTCTGGTATTGCTGATTCTTCTGATGTTTTAACCTTGGCTCAAAATTTTCCCCTTGTTAAAGGGCCCTTGAACCCTCTCTTCACATATTCATCACTCTTGTAATCTTGTTCAGGCCCCTTGACCTCAAAGTTCAAGGCTAGACTATTCTCTCTTTCAAAATTGGATTTCCTTGTAACTGGTGGATCATCTACATATAAAGTAAAATACATAGAATAGAATCATTTTTGCTTTTTGCTTTCAAAGTCACCTGTAGTTGCTGAAGAGATAGGAAAAACACAAATGCTCAACAACAGAGAATCTGAATTCCAATATAAGACATGTGCTAGATGATATGTAAGAAAAGTAGAAATAAAGGTAGCACAGGGAGTGAAACTCATCTTGTGATGGTGGAGTTTCCACCAGTTGTTTTCCTCATTAATACCAAGGCAATCCTATGGAACATCCATGTATTCTTCTCCTATAACTTCTGGATCTTCTGCATGAACCCTGTTGAATATAACTGAATCTCCTATCATGCCACTCATCCAGATATGAGTCAGAGCACACATGAGACTCCCAATAATCCTTGGGTGTGGAGAGCTTGTGGTTGAAGGTGATAGACAAATCTAGATGCATTTAACTCTGTCCTTTAATTAAAAATGGAAGAGCTTACAACTTTGGCTATCATGTTTTCAAGCATTCACATGGCCCAGAGGTGCTTAGGCCTGCATAGATGAGGAACAATATCCAGGGTAGCTTGGACCTGTGCAGCTGCAATAAGGCACTGGTTACTTATCATATGAGTTATAATGATGATGGTAGGGGTTTTAGAGTGTTCATGCAAAGATGGGAACAATTTGTAATATATGGCACCCTTTTTCCCTTGTCCAAGATCAATCATTATTAACATCACATGATCATGGTCATTGTGGGGTTGTTTAGACACACATGGACCATTACAACATTACAATCATCATAACCTTTCAACACCTCATGGATAAACATGTTCTGCTTGTGACAGCTCACATAAAAGCTGTGCTAGATATAGTACCCAACTTGATTTCTTAGCCAAAAGATCTTTGAAGAGACTGGATCAGAGACAACTTGCATTGTGAGGTTGTAAGTATTCTATTTGAATGTACAGAAAACTTTCTTATAGTTAAAATTAGTTTGAAAAGGATATACTAGAGGATTTAGAACAATCTCTGTATCCCAGAATCCTGAGAAGCCTCAAGATGATGCTAGGACATCACTACACATTGGGAATAAATTCTGAAAGTCTTCACTTTGAAGTGGTGGGTGACAATGATCTGCTAGTTATCAGTTCAACATATGTGAAAATGCCTGAAGACCTCCCCAATATATTGGATGACATTTGGTGGAAAGGTATACCTGAAAATAGTGAGTATATACAATCTCATCACTTTTCAACATCAACAGAGGCAGTCATCTTGGTGGATCTGGATTGTGACATGAATTAAGGTATTATCCTTATCAATGTTGTGTCCATTTTCTCATTCAAAAAAGTTAATAATTTTTTAATTTCTTTGTATGAACATTCTATAGCTGGAATAGCTGGTGAAACCATAAATATAGGTGCTTCTTATCTTTCATGGGCCTATTCCATACTCACCAGAAATGAAAGGGGTCCAATCAGGCTCAAAATGGAACCCAGAAGAGAATGAACTTTTTGAACTTATCTGGGAAAATCCTTTGTGGGAGCTTGACCCAGAATAACTCAGAGAACTGGCTTAAGGCATTCTTAGAAATCACAGAAGTGAAACCAATATTCAGCCTCAAACTCGGACCCACAAGAGGGGTATATCTCAAACATTAGAAGATACCAAAGTAAGGAAGAGGTAGAAAAAGATGGAAGTTTTTATCAAGACACCACCTCTTTATTTCAAGCACTATGGAATATGGAAGGGGAAAGAGAAAGCATCTGTTCCAAATGATTCTAATCAAACCAAGGTATGTATAAAGGTAAATTATAGCATTATAAGTTAATAATGATTGTATATCATGAATAGAATTCAGGAGAGGAAGAAAAAGAGGAAGAAGAAAGTTCTTTCTCCAAATCCTTGATATGAGTTTCAAAATGATGAAAAGGATTAATCTTCAAGAATATTTTTAGGATTGTGATGCATGCAAGAAATGAAAATTACAGTGTACATGGCCCTCCACAAGCAAAAATGAAAAAAAGGCTTGTGAAAAGTGTGCATTACAAAAGATTGGATGTGCTGTCCATGGTGAGTTAAGTAATTTTTGACAAAATATATTTCTACTCATAAGTTATACAGAGTACATCAAACATTATACCAGCAAACTATATATATATTAGAATTTATAATCTCATGAGTTCAATGACCCACCTTCTCTTTAGTGTCCTTGTCAACTAAGTGAATGACCAACTGTTTGCAACATATATAGATATCTGTATTGTTCTCTATGAATTCAAATCCAAGTTCATTGATGTAAACACATTTCTCAGTAACCTTGAGTAGAATGGTAATTTTGATGGATAGCTTAAGGGAAACATATTGATTGTGAAAGTGTAGGACTCTTCTCTGAAATCACCAAGTTATTGATGAGAAATTCTGTTAAGCCAATAGGAGAAATATAATGGAACTAGATGCATTGTTCCTCTTCTGGAGACTCTGAACAGAATCTACATGCAACATTTGCTTCTGGATTAGGTTCCAGCTCAGGTCTGGCTTCCACTTTCTGTCCTTCTTTCAATGAGCCACAAAGATCCAGGCCTTGCATCCTATCCTTAGTTTTCTACTCAATGACAGAATTAACTTCAAATCTTCTGAAATTTCCCAACTCTCCCAGTCTTTTTCTGAGAGCCTACATGGAGAGTGAAACATGGATTTGACATCTCTAGTATAGAACTTTCTAAAGTCAGGAATGAGTTAAACCTTAATGTATTATACTCACTGAAATATTCTCATGATGAGAATATAATGAAATGTTGGGCCTCATCCAGTCAAAATAAGCAGACATGATGTTGTTTTCAGAGCATAGAAAGAATATGGAGTGGGGCTTGAGAGAAATAGGAACCATATTCTGATCTGATATGATGAACAGGAAAGCCTTTGCTGGAAACACAGGTCCTAGGTTCTTTGAATATAAGTTTATCATATACACCATACATTTCCTTATTCCCACTAGGGTAACTTGGTGGGTTCTATGGGGTATTTGCCTATGCCAGCAACTTGCAGTAAACCTTAATTTTTGCACTTTGTATTTGTTTATATTTACATATCCTTTTATGAGTCTATGACAAGGGTGACAAGGCTACTGTTATTATGACTGTCACCACCACCATGACAGGCAGCAGGGCTAACACAACTGCAAGCCACCAGCATTTAACAATAATGATGAGACAAGGGTGAGGCAATTGCACATGCCTGACAGCAAAGATGAAGCCCAGCCACAGACCTGCCATCATCACTACATAGGACGCAGGTGTGCACCATCACTAACAATGCTGAGAGCAAGGACAATAACATGGACACATGCTGCCACTATTAGACTATGATGACTACAAGGGCAGGGATGATGCAATAGCAAATTCCATTGATGACTATGATGACAGCAAGGTGCAGCCATGGCAGGTCTGCCACCACCACCACCACAATAAGGTTTGCCATGCAAACATGGCAAGGCCCTCCCTGTTACGCTAGGCCCAGGTAGGGACTAATGTAGAGCTTGGTGGGATGAAGCATCAAAGAGTTCTGGGTTTTGGATCTTGAATGTCATCGAAGACGACAAGCCTATAACAACAGCAACGAGCTAGTGAGTCCAAGGGTTCAAGGGAATACTCCTAGTCAATGTGACAAGGAGGGCCTAATGGTTCAAGTGAAGCTGGAGCAGGAACCAGGCAACAAACGCGAAGGTTCACAAGGGATGGATTCACGCTATCGTAGAACAAGGTGGAAGTCCAAGCAGATTAAGCTTGGGACCCCTTCTGTATCGTACTGTACTACTTATACAAATTATCAAGGTGTTGAAGTGTACTCGCTCTAGCAGTCACAGTACACTGAAACTCCATCGGACTTACAGCAGTTCTATCCAATAACCATATGGAGATTACACGTAGTCCATCACACACTGCCATACCCTTATGGAATGTGCAGCATAGTTGTTTACTCACGGCTGCCCTAAAGTACTTCCCTTTATGGTAGCCATACGTGTATATAAACCTGTCTGTCATTCACAGGAATACAGATGCTTTTCCCTCTCTTCTCTCACATCCACACCAGCTCCCAACCAGCCTCCCCAGTGGTGAGTATGCAAGACCTATCAGTCACTCCTTTCTAGTGCAGGAACAGAGACCCTGCATGGAGCCACTTGTGGCTGTGCATACCTGCTCAACAGGTTATGAGCCCTGGGCCAGTAAAGTTGTGGAGAACTCTTCACGCTTGAACACTCTAGGTTTTTCCTACCATCACTGTGTTCTCGCTGCGGTTGACGAAAGTCTCACACTAGAACTTGTGGATGAACGTATGTGCACATTACATGGTCAACACATACGCTGGCACCTTGAACGTATGCTCGCGCTTTTGCTGCGGACAAAGCATATGGAAAAGGAAGTCAAGGACCATGTTATTCCCGGTGCGATCATATCGCAGGGAAGACACAGCCCCTGCTGCGGGCATCAATCCACACTTGGGTTTGGTCCATGGGAACCAGAAGACAATGGAGCTTCTATCTCCATTTGGTCTTAGGGTTCTGGGCTATTATGCAATGCAGTTCTCATGCTTACCTCACTCTTTTGGAAGCACGCTTGCTAACGCCCATTCCCCAGTGACCATCAAACATGTCTTCATCCTCCCTCACAGAGAAGATTCCCAAGCTTAATGGCACCAACTACAGATGATGGGCGACTGACATGGAAGCCTACATTCGTTCTCAAGGTCTCTGGCAAACCATGATGCACAAAACTCGTCCTGAAAACGAAGGAGATGCTCAAGACACTTGGGATGACAAGAATGACTGAGCCATCAGTATTATCTGGTTGAAGTGCGAAATGCACATCAACACTCGCTTCAAAGGCCAGGCTACTAACCAAGCCCTTTGGAAGTCCCTCAAGCAACAATACGATGCATCTTCCCACACATCAGCCTTTACAGAGTTTAAGCAGATGCTTGCTCTGTCTTTCCCAGAGAACAACCACCCGTTGGCAACATCTGCCAAATACAATGCTTACTTCACTCAGCTTGAAGAGCTGAACTACAAAGTCGATGACAAGATCAAACTGATGCTTGTCCTTGCTCAGCTTCCTTGATATGCTGAAACAATTGTTGCAACCTTCAACAACAAAACTGCTGTTGAAACTATGGACGACGATAATGATGATCACAAGCTTACCCTTGTGAAGCTTGAACAAATCACAGTTGCTTCATGGCCCACCATCAAGCACACAAGGTGACGAACATTCAGCACAAGCCTGAACAAACTCCCACCTTCCATCAGCAACAGAAGAAGCCTGATGAACAGTTGAAGAAGAAGCAACGGGAAATCAGTCAAAAGATGGCCAGGAAAGAAGGAACACATGAGGCAAAGGGAAAGGAAAAGCCTGCACACATACTGCGGACACCACGGCTTCCTTCGCATTCTCTTCTGCCGCTATGAACTTCAGAGACGTAACATTCCTCCAAGATCATGTTATCTCTCCCACACCAGCCATCGACCCCCGCCGTTACACACACACACAGGGCAGTACCCACTATGGGGAACCCCATTTCCCACAGACCAAGGAAACCATCTCCTTGGCACGTCGCCTGGGCATCACGCCCACTTCCCAAACTGTCCGTAACATGGACGATGCCGCCAAAGCACTTGATGTGGCTTTAGGGAGTTCACACTCTGCTGTGGACCAAACTCCCACCACCGCTTCACTGATGGAGAGGCTCAAGAATCTCACCTCTACATCTTCCATGATGATCACCAGAATTGAGGAAGACATGGTCAGCCTCAGCAATGAAGATGAACCCATGGATGACTATTTTCTCCATAACTTTATCAATCATGAGATGGACACAGACTGGCAAGTTGCCCCCACACTCTTGCTTCACACAGATGATAATGCTCGCTCTTCACAGATGCGGATGCCTAGTGCTTTTAGCACCATTATTACTCCTGCTGTATAAAATAGCGAAATAGAGTGTTTCCCTACTTTCTCCATGTGTGACATGTGCTCTCAGCACAGTGGTAAAGAAAAAGGGAAAGCAACTGTTATGCCATCTGATGTTTGGCTTCTCGATTCAGGAGCATCAGCACACTTCACTGCCTTGATGATTTTGTTGAGTATAGCACATATGTGGAACCAACTTACTCACAAACGGCAAATGGTGAAGCACCCATACTCGGTGTTGGAACAGTGATTGTGGCATTCAATGGGACACATGTGCGGCTATCCCCTTGTATCTATATGCCCTCTACAACCATCAAACTCATCTCTATGGGTACACTCCTGAAAGATTGCACACTTCATATCAATGTCACGATCAATACAATCTCTTTCCAGAATTCACGTTCCAAAGAAACGGTACTCATGTTCCACTGTCATGGAGCAGACACAATGTACTGGATCAAAGCGCCTATGGTGCAACCTACACTTGCAGTGATATCCATGAATTCTACAGTCAACTATGAACTCCTTCATCATCAACTTGGTCACCCTTCGAAAGAGGTGATACATGCTGGATGGAAACATCTTGCAGACTTCCCTGCGGTCGATATTCCGAAGCAACCAGCTGTTTGCCCTGGATGTGAACTGGGTAAACAAACAAACAGGTCATTCCCACACTCGGAAAAGAGGGCTTCAGCACCCTTCAAACTTATCCACTCTGACCTGAAATCATTTGAAGTTGAATCCTACCACCGCTTCAAATATGCCGTTGTATTCTACGACGATTACACATCTATGGCATGGGCAGTATGTATACAATCCAAGGATCAAACCTTCAAAGTAGTGAAGCAATTATTTGCCTATATCCGGACTCACTACAACGCCCAGATCAAATACTGGCGCTCTGATGCTGGTGGTGAATACACTTCTCGCACATTTACAGAGTACCTCAAGGATCAAGGCATTCAGATCATGCAATCGGCACCCCACATACACCAACAGAATGGAAGAGCGGAACGATTCATTTGTACCATGATGGACAAAGCACAAGCAATGCGTCTTCACGCTTGCCTTCTGCCGTTCTACTGGGAATTCGTGGTTTTACACGCTTGTCACATGTATAACCTGACACCTTCTTCCCGCCTGAACTGGAAGACTCCTATCAAGCTTCTCACAGGGAAGAAACCTTCCATTTCACACCTTTGCGTATTCGGCTGCAGAGCGTACATACATACACTGAGCAACAAAACTGTCTCAATGTTGGTGACATTTTGATTGTTGCATGAATATCTAGTGCAGCTTTGATGCTAGACCCTCAAACATAGGTGTCATTAGAAACCCCTGATAAAGGGCTTTCCAAACATATATACATTGCTTATGTAATTTCTTTTATATCGGTCAATATTTGCAAATTAATGAAGGGTACTCATTGAGATGGTTTTGTTGCTGGTATCAAGGGTATAAAATCTAGTAGGTAGTGTAGCCTCCCTTGGCTTTGATGACCTCCTGGATCCTTCTAGGCATGCTCTCAATCAGTCTCTGACACTCCTCTACC
>JBBPTN010000597.1:0-12577 GCA_038094075.1 Xerocomus spinulosus
ACTCCTATACCAAACCTCTGCTAGTACAGAGTGAGTCTCATCGCTCTATTCTTTCCCTCTTCGCTGTCTGCGCACCTTGGAAGAGTGGCTGCACCCAGTACGCTTCCTGGGACGTTAAATAAGCACCATCTCTTCATCAAGTCTGGACGATAGAGAGATGTCAGAGGCTGGTCGACCGGTTCGGCCTCACCGTCTGCCAGCCAGATTCCGAGACCTCCTACCTGAGCCCGCAGCACCCGTTCAGGAGGAACCTCCCCAGACGCTTCTCCGCCGTGTCACACTCTTCGTTTTTGACTCCTTCCACACTGCTTATAATTCGTTCGGGATAGCCCGCGAGTATCGTCACCGCCCAACCTATGACCCGGATAGAATTCTAACCTTGGAAGAGTTGTCCAATGGACCCTCAGCCGCGGAGGTCAGAATGACCCATACAGAGCCATCTGGCCCACCTCTACCTCCTTGGCCATTTTCATCACTCTCTACCTGGAGAGTGGTGAAATGGATGATGTCGGGAAGCAACCTCAAGTCGGCAGCCGAAGTCACACGTCTTGTATCAGACGTCATTACCTCTGAAGGCTTTGACCCTCAAGATCTCGTTGGATTCAATGCGAACACCGAGCTGAAGCGCTTTGATGCATCCTCTAAGGACCTGAGCCCTGAACATCCCTTTTTCAAGGATGACTGGAAGGAGTCGTCTGTACCCATCGAGATCCCTACACGTGAACGCGATAAAAACGGAAATGCGCAAACGTTTACCGTGCCTTTCTTACATCGCAACTTGGAGGCCGTGATTCATGCTGCATTCTCCGAGCCCTCGTCCAAGATGTATCACCTGACGCCATTTAAACGCATATGGAAATCGCCAGTCACTGGGAAGGAGCAGCATGTCTACGATGAGCTCTACACCTCAGACGCATGGATTGATGCACACCATGAACTTCAGAAACAGCGTCGGGAGGATGGTTGCACACTCGAGCGGGTCATAGCAGGCTTGATGTTTTCATCCGACTCAACACAACTTGCCCAGTTTGGTCATGCAACGGCTTGGCCTATATACATGTACTTCGGGAATCAATCGAAGTACACCCGTGCGCAACCAAATTCATCTGGTGCATGTCATCTTATTGGCTTTATACCTAAGGTGTGCAGCTTTTTGACATTACAGTGAACGTGAATGATTAATGGAACGTACAGCTACCACGTTCCATAGTCCGCTTTGTCACTCAAACCACGAAAAAGTCGAACCACTCAGATGTCCTGGCCCACTGTAAGCGCGAAGTAATGCATGCAATATGGAAGACTCTCCTCGATGAAAAATTTGTCAAGGCTTACCATGAAGGGTTCGTGGTCCAATGTTATGACGGAGTGTATCGGCGTGTCTTCCCACGAATATTCACCTACTCTGCAGATTATCCCGAGAAGTAAGCATTTTCATCATTCTTGTTATCACTGTGTCGTAGTTAATGATTCATGCAGAGTACTTCTAGCTACGATCCGGGACAAGGGACAATGCCCCTGCCCGCTCTGTTTCATTCCGAAGAGCAGATTCCACCGAATGGGCCTGCTGTCTGACCTAGCCGCAAGGATTACTAACATTCGCCGCTACTTTCATGATCGGGTCGCCAAGGCACGTGATGCAATATACAAGCTTGGTTCGCCAATCAAAGGAGTGATTCCGGAGAGCCTGCTTAAGGAATTTTCGCTTGTCCCTACCTTTGTAAGTGGTGATTCAATGGTTTGTAAAGACGAGGCGCTGAAAACAATACAAAGAATGCCTTCGCAGAGATTCTCGGATCACTTGGCTTCAATGTTTTCTCTATGTTGACTGTCGACCTCCTACATGACTTCGAACTGGGAGTTTTTAAGTCGATATTTTGCCACCTTTTACGATTGCTATATGCGATCAACAGAGGGGTGATTGAACTTCTCAATACTCGGTGAGTGCTAACACCACTAAGACCAGGGATCATAGATTGATGGCCACTATAGCTTCCGAGATATACCATCGTTTGGGCTTGGCGCTATCCACCGCTTTCCTTCTGACGTCTCCGAGATGCACCAGCGACCTGCTTGGCACTTTGAGAATATATTGCAGGTGAGAGAATATTGAGACGTGTCAGCCCCAGGGTGCTCAACATCCTTTCACACGATAGTGTGCCATCCCAGCCTTCAAAGGGTTATTGCCACCACCACACGACGATGTCGTTCGCATCCTTCTATTCCGTCTGGCACAGTGGCATGCACTGGCAAAGCTCCGAATGCACACCGAGCAGTCGCTCGAGTTATTTGAGCAAGCGACAAGGCTACTTGGGCAACAACTGCGCAAGTTCAAAGATTTCACGTGCTCTACCTTCAAGACTACTGAACTACCCTCAGAAACAGCAGCGCGTCAGAGACGATCAGAGGCTAAACTAAAAGAGCCAGGCGCAGATGATCAGGGGCTGACACCTGGAAAGCGAAACCAAAGTAGCGCTCAGCCTAAAACATTGAATCTATCAACGTACAAGATACATGTGCTAGGACACTATGTTCACACGATACGATCAAGAGGGACCACCGATTCATATACCACCCAAATCATAAGTGCGATCAGTGAGATGTAGAGCGTCTGGCATGACAATATTGGCACTTTACAGGGGGAACTCACGCATTGTCGGTTGAAACAATTTTATCGGGTAACCAACAAGAAGGACCCTACGACGCAACTGGCCAAGCAAGAAAGACGCAGGACACGAGCCCGACGAGAACTGGATACCGACGGAATCTACGACCCAGAGGCTGAAGCTACGGATGACCTCCCCCCCAGTCTGTCGGCACGTTATCATGTAGCCTCTTATCCCCGTAACACCCACAATCTAGCAGCCTTCCTGACAGCACATGTGGGAGATCCTGCAATCCACGTTCGTCTATATTTAGTTTCGTTTTACCTCTTATCCTAATTATATATACAAGGATTTCGTCGGCAAGCTCAAAATCCACCTTCTTGCTCGTCTATGTCAACTAGAATACAATGGAGACGAGTACATGTTCACCGCCGAAGAATGTGATTCCGTCCAATT
Organism: Xerocomus spinulosus; assembly: GCA_038094075.1. Taxonomy (NCBI): domain Eukaryota; kingdom Fungi; phylum Basidiomycota; class Agaricomycetes; order Boletales; family Boletaceae; genus Xerocomus; species Xerocomus spinulosus. Next base: position 3,060 of record JBBPTN010000597.1, read on the forward strand.
CATAAATGGACTCAATGCAGTTGCAGCTCCGAGGCGTCTACAAGTGAATTACACCACTTACGATATACAGCGTGCATACGATACCATTCGACCCGGACATGGAGGAGTCGTCATGCTGCGCTCATGTGAAGATGGCGACCAAACCCATCCGTTCTGGTATGCTCAGGTCTTGGCCGTGTTCACCTTCCGCATTTATTACCACGGACAAGAACATAGCATGGACGTGCTGTGGGTGCGGTGGTTTGGAGTGGTACCAGGCCATCGCTGGAGTTTGAACAGAGCGCGTCTACCAAAAATAGGTTTCATTCCAGAATCAGCAGGATCGTTCGGATTTATTGATCCAACACTGGTTATTCGAGCATGTCATCTGATTCCGGCTTTTGCAGAAGGACGGACGGAATCTCTACTGCGGTCTGGAGCGTCAGTTGGACGGGCGAATGAGGACGCTGACGACTGGGTTGCATACTACGTTAATATGTAAGTGCTTGATATACTACAAATGGAGAGCTCTTGCTCAGCTGGGTGGGTCTAGATTTGCAGATCGAGACATGTACACGCGATATGCGCAAATCGGTGTAGGGCACGAAGCCCAGATGCTAGCGATGAGTGAACAGCAATCGTACTCACCTGACCATGGAGCCGATGTGGAAGACGAGTCACTCTGTGATGAAGGAGATGAAACGGAAGGTCAGAACTCGGGATACAATGGCAGAGAAGATAGAGGAATTGGATACGACTCAGACGATGATGGTGATGGTGACGGTGACGATTCCGAATCGGGCGATTCGGACTGCAGTAGTGCAGAGGAGGAGGAGGCAGACGGAAACATGGATAGCGACAGTGATGAAGCCAATTGTTTTAATTTCTAACGTGTTGCTCAGAGCGACAAACGACAATACATCATTTGAACAGGATGATTGCAAGCCTCATTTTCCGCACGAATTCGGCAGGCAGTGTTGATGAGCACTCTTGCGTACAAGTTCTCACAAACGAGAAGTGTTGCAATGTTGATAAGATTACTATAGGATTATAATGGGTTATAATGGGTTATAATCCTTGCCCATAGCTCCAAACCATTCTGTCGTGAGTAGAAGGTCAATGATCATGGATGGGATTATAATGGCTTATAATCGATTATAAACCATGCCTAATCTATATAATTTGGTTGCCGAAGTGACAAGCTCAAAACGGTCGATGGTTTTCTGTGATGATGTTTGTGTATTCAATGTAGGCTGTAGTATCGTCACAAGACGACCTCGTGCATCACTTTCTGAGCATCGAGATAACGGTATCTTTTGTACGATAGGCGGATTCACTTATAAATGATCCCTTTGCTCGCCTGAGAGTGAACATAGAGAGCGGTGTTAGTGAATATCCACAGACTAGGGAAACCATTAACAATTACCAAGAGACAACCTAGTTGCTACCCAAACGGCCCCAAGTCGACGAGCAACATTGCTGAACGCCCCTATTGCCTCATAAGAAAATTGGGTTCAAGTTCTGTGGTTATAACGTACTCCAACGCAGAACGACAATGGCCATGCGTATGCACGGGTCTATCAAATTAATTTGTGTATGCAGAGGCGTTGGTTACTCATCTTCAGTACGACGATGACTGGCCATTTCATTCCTCTTCGAATTGCACGAGTGGTCATTCAACGGGGTCCACCATAGTACTCGAATTTGTCGCACTCGCACGCCCTGGTCCTAGTACACCCATGTCCCACCGTTACAATACCCATCGTTGTCAATGCCTTCTTCACCCGCCTCGTATTTAACGTTGTCCAGATTCTTGCCCCCATCGCACGCGCCTTGTCGTCTGGCATCTCAAGATCTCGCCTACCAGCGGCGCAGTGTATTGCGGGACAACGTTACTATGCATGCATGTGGGCACACATAACAAGAGAGTTACGCCGTACTTGAACTGCCGTATGACTGGGGTTTATTTGCTCAATCAAAATCACCAATTCCACGGCTCTTTAAGAACGCCGCATGCATTTGTGATGGCTATCATTTGAGGCACGCATGTGAGGCAGGTCACTGGCAAGGAACGACTCGTGTAGCATGCCTAGCTAGGGATTAGAGCTCTCGGGCTGGTCATGGTGCAGTACTCACAGCATCAAAGGAAAGAGACCAGAAATAATGAACATGCCGACCACGTACCACATCAAGCTGCCACCCGTCCCCCAGCCGCAGCGCTCTCAACCACGTATGCGCGCGAGGTAGCGCTTCGGGAGGACGTCCAGCACCAACGCCTCGATTTGCTAAGGCAGACGCTCATCTTTGGAATGTGAGTGTACCCTGCGCACAGGGGAAAGAGTTCGACATGCGATACTTGATTGGGCAAGGACGGACATCGGTCCCAAGTTCGAGGACATGGTTTAAAAGACAGTGGGCACTCAGCACAGCCACGCACATCTCTCCCACCTACCGTTGCCTTCATAACTCTGCACTAGGTCCCATCGCCTGTCACCGGTATATTCAATACTGGCATATTCTTTGTCTTCTCCTTGTTGATACTCAATTTCAGCCGAAACTTGTCGAAAACGCCGGATAGTGGAATGGTGCGTGCGATCGCTGATCGATTATCTCGTCTTTCTAACGTGTTTCCTATGTTTCTCTACTACAGCACATCTTTATTACCATCTAGATAATTTCACAGAGTTCAACGCGCATTTCCCGGATACATCCTCTGCTATTTTTGACCCATCCCTTCTATCACGCTCACTTCGCATTCGGTACTCCGTTCGGCTCTATCCATTCTCCCTACTGTCGGGTTGTTGTTCCATTTTGCCACATTTTCTCACTCTTACCTTGTGTTGTGGTCACCTTATTGGACTCGCACGTCCCATCTGTCTGAATATCATCTTCCTACACACATTTCTTCTCAACTCGTACCTCTTCATTTATATTCCAATGAGCCATCTAGACAATGAAAATGTTACTGTTGAACTTACAGGTTAGTATCAGCTGATAAGCTTGCTCCTACATGCTGACTACTCAGTAGTTGTCCAATTGACCATCACATCCAAACTTCCTGTGGAAGCTATTCATGTCACTGTTTGTATTGATGACATGTCCAAGATCACATGTGCTGGAGAACTATCAGAAGATGGCCTAACAGTCACATGGAATCATCCCTTTATCTTGTAGGTATCTACATACTTCTATTACTATGTTTATTGAATCTTCTCCCTAGCACTGCTCCTCCCTCTACCACTGTAGGAATTGCTGTATACAATCTTCCAGAGCTTGCCCCTGGCTGGGACAAACAACCACTAGGTGATCAGATCCTTACAAATGTGGCTGATCTGTTGGTTTCTAGTGATGGGTGGCATTGTAAGCCTAACTTATAACCTGTGACCTGGTTACTGATGATAACTAGGCAACATACCTGGACTATCTAATGGTCCTGCAACATTGACTATGACATGCAAGCCCACCACTATGCCAGTAAGTGCTCCTTATGGTTAAGTTCTGAATTAATCCATATGTAGACTGTGTCTAATGGACATGACTGCCACATTGCCCTTGCCACATATGACACAAGACTATATGAATTTGCAAGGCAGTTTCAAAGCATGCCTTGCCTATCCACAGAAATTGAAGTAGGGCTGGCCAGGCTAGACCTCTGCCCACCAGGCCCTTATGACTTTGGATCATCTTGCATGCACCTTTCAATATTATTATGACCAAGGTGGAAATGTCTCAGATCTCAAGAAAGCCATTGAGATCTATGAAACAGCTCTTGGCCTTGAATCATTAGGTCATCCAATGCACACCTGGACACTTGGAGAGCTTGCTTTATGCTTATGGAAGCTTTTTGAAGTTCAAAACAACAAATCAGACTTGGATAGAGCCTTAGAGATGTAAGAAAGAAGATTGAAGCTATGTCCATTAGGCCATTCAGAACATGAAAGGGCCCTTGGCAATCTTGCAATGTCACTACTATGTCAATACCGCATTCAAGGGGATCTACCAGACTTGAACAGGTGTATAGAATTGGGAGAGAAAAGATATGACCTCTGTCTGCCAGGCCATCCAAACCATCATGAAGCTCTTGGAAATCTTTCAATTTCTTTAATGGAGCGCTATCATAGGCATCACAATTTGGATGACCTAAACAAAGTCATTGATCTTGATGAGAAGAGACTCCAACTTTGTCCATCAGGTTATGCAGCCCATGGATTGGCACTTCGAAATTTGGCAATGTCATTATTAAATCACTTTTATGCATTGAAGAACCACTCTGATTTGATCAGGGTAATCAAATTGCTCAAGGAGGCATTGGACACCTATCCAGTTCAACACCATGATTTTGCATTCAATGCTGGTGAACTAGCTGCAGCCAATTGTCTGTTGTTCAAATCACAACACCCCAATATCCAACAACCTTCTTTGCTGGATGAGGCTTTTGATGCTTACAGGGAACTGAAGAGATGTGGTCCTGCAGTTTCAATCAATTTAGTTAGAGAAACTTGGGCTTGGATCAAGAATGCTGAAGAGTACAATCATCCATCAGCCTTGGAGGCCTACCAGACAGCACTCAGTACACTGGACCATTTCACATCCTTTGACTCTTCCCTTGTTTCAAGACATCAGACAGTGCAAACAAGAGTATCGGATCTCGCCAATGACGCATTCTCATGGGGCATACGGCACAGAAACTTCCAGATGGCTGTCGAACTTTTGGAGCAAGGACGAGGAATCCTGTGGAGTCAGCTCGCTCGCTTCGATATCTCTATAGCTACACTCGAAAGTGGAGGTGACGAGGGACGCACGCTCGGAGAGAAATTCACGCAACTCAGCGCAGATCTCAGGAAGTATGCCCAAGGGAGCGGAGGAGCGGAACCATACTGGCGGGTTCATGAAGAATGGCAGTCGGTGGTGGACAAAATCCGCAATCTGGATGGCTTCTCTCGATTCCTTTTACCTCCTGTTTTCGATGATCTACAACAGGCCGCAGAGTATGGACCCGTCATCATCGTGAATGCGAGCAGATACGACTGCGACGCACTCATTGTTGTTTGCAATGGCCCACCCGTCCACGTTTCCCTTCCTTGCTCGCTAACCGACGTCGTTCAGCTGCGTTCACAATTATCGGAACTCACCCAGGACATTCATGCGTACGGTAACAATAGAGAGTCGTGGGTGAAGCAGGTGTTGCGAGATTTATGGTCGTCCGTGGTCGAACCAATCACGGATGTGCTTCAGAATGACATACAGCTACCCTCAGGGTCACGAATCTGGTGGTGTCCGACCTCGGAATTCACGAACCTGCCCTTGCATGCTGCTGGTCCTTACCGAAATCCCCAGAAGAATCTGATGGATATCTATGTCTCCTCATATGCACCCTCTCTCTCGGCCCTCATTCGTGCCCGTGACCGTATCCGCTCTCAGAAGGCCGCCCGCGATGCATCCGGAACGGCGAATCCAATTTCATTTGCAGTCGTCGGACAAGGCCAGCCCAGCGCGGACGCAAAGCTTGGCAGCCTGCCAGAGGTGGACCACGAGATCCAGAGAATCCGCGACGAGACCGGTATCCCATCAGAAGTCTTGTTCGACACCGTCACAGGCGATGCTGCCACCATCGAAGGTGCGGTACAGGCATTCCGAGACCACCGCTGGGTCCACATTGCCTGTCACGGTGCACAGCACGCGCAAAAGCCGTTTGAATCCTGGTTTGCCATGGGAGACGGAAAGCTCACCTTGATGCGGATTATCCAGGAACGATACACGAATTCCGAGTTCGCCTTCTTGTCTGCTTGTCATACTGCTGTCGGCGATGAGTCCACTCCGGACGAGGTGCTCCATCTCGCGGCTGGGATGCAGTTTGCGGGATTCAATGGGGTCATTGGCACCTTGTGGAGGGTGGATGATGCTGTTGCGCATCAGGTGGTCACTCGGTTTTACAAGGAGATGTTCAGACATCCCGTCGTTGATTTTGAGCACGCCGCTTCGGCGTTGAACACTGCAGCATTGGAGACGGCCAACGAGGTATCGTTGGAGAAGCGAATTGTGTTTGTACATATCGGAATTTGATTGACGTAGGTTTCCTTTCTTGTAATGAGAGGTTCGTGTATACTGACTTCGTTTCTTCTGGATACGCTTATTCAATGTTGTATTTTGTATTACCCACAAACATGTCTGTGGAGTAGTGGATCGTGCCTATACATATCCCTGCATTTGACGCGAGTTTTTTTTGTGTGTGAGATACGAAGGTTGGCGTAGGACTTACACGTTGTATTCTATTCCTCTTTGATGCCGGAGTGAGTGCCCACAGAATCACTCGGAAGGCCGGGATGTTCTGTTGGAAGTAAATCGTTCAACAATGTGACACGCCTGCAAGTGTATGATGTTCTCTCACTCGATCCGGGAGAGAAGAGCATGGATGGAATTTTAGATTGGTTTCCAAATCATCCTTATTCATTGCCGAATCGCGTACTGGGCTAGACGTCCCAGGGCATGGCACCTGTCGTAAGACGACGTTACTATGCATGAATGGCAAAGTAACAAGAGGGACGGACACCTCGCACTTACGCCGTTTCGCGACGATGGGCCTACCTGATCCATCAAAAGCTCCCACTTCGCGGTTCTCTATAAGGACGCTACGAACACCCATGACAGCTATCATTCGACAGTCACGCGTGCGAGGCACTAGCGTAGTATGCCTAGCTATATGACTTGAATTAGAGTTCTTGAACTGGTGATGATACCGCATAGTCCCTACCTCCCAACCGAATTCACCGTCTACAAAATTTAACCTCTGACCGCGCTCCAAACCAACCTGGCAGCAATCTCATCCACATAGCTCCGCTCGTCTGTGACAACGTTGCTGGACGTGCATTGTATTCTAGAAACAGGGCTCACAAAATTGGAGGGTGTCACATCAAATAAGGTAGAAAAGTGGATGATTGCCAGTGCACTAGGGATGTGCTTTTCATGGTGACTCTACAGTTTTATCCAATGATAAGAAGACGTAACATGGAAATCTATGAGAATCATGTCAAAAATGGACAGGTAGGCAGAACAGTGCAACATACTTCGTGCCGAACGAACAGAGGTGCCCCCTTCATTGTTATAGTCATCACTATCTGGCGGTGACATGTCATCGCGCTGCCCTTTGCCCTCGCCCTCCTGTCGTACGCGCGCCGTTGTGTCGCTCTTGCCATCCCTGCGGTAGTTGGTGCACTACCTTGACTGCCCCGTCGCAGTGAAATCATGGAGTGCGCCTTGTCGTTGTGCGTTGTTTCGCTCCATCGCCCTCGCCGTCATCGTCATGGTGGGAGTACCGTTGTGCCGCCTTGTTGTCTTCATCGCGGTGGTGGGGCGGCGTGCACGCAATGGTGGTGGTGGTGGTGTGTCGCCCCTGCTATCAAGGTATCGTCGTCGTCGTGGGGGCGCGTCACCAATTCGCACAGTCGTCGTCGTCGTCGTCGTCGTAGAGTGGTAGCGGGCCGGACCGGTAGGTATTATGCTTCGAACTCCGCTAGGAAGGGTTAGCATCTCCATCAAACCTACCAGACTCTGCCGCGCTCTTAAGGGTATCGGACACAAGGTTCGTCTCGGAAACAGATCGCGTCCATGCAGTCAAACACCGTAGCGGACACACGGAACAGTCGGGAATAAGGCCCCCGTAGATGCCAGCTGGGAGGTGTCCCACATACTTGTAGAGCAGTGCAGGTGTGGATCATTCGCAGATGCGTGTTTGGATTGGGCACGTCGAATATCGACCGGCTTGCCTGCCGTCTCAAGTTGAACTCTCAATGTTGTTGTGTGTGCGTGATATTACAGACCAGAAGTTGCTAACCGTTCTTCCATTTTGACGGTCAGCTCTTCGGCTCCCAACAGAGAAAACCTTTATATTCCTGTTAGGCAGTGTGTTTGCTGAAGGGTCCATGATGTAACAGATAAGTCAGCTGGATCTCCTGATGCCCGTGCGCAACAAGATGCGGAAGAGGGACCTGGAAGTTTCTTTCTGTGTACCAAGCTCGTAGCTTCCTTCCCCGTAATTGGATCTGGGCCAGTGGATGTATGTATTCCGTGCTTGATGCTGTTTTTTTAGGTAAATAACTCTTAGATGTTTGCTTGTATCTTTCTGTTCTTTGACATGTTCTTGAATTCCACCATTTCCCTCCAATCAACGTGCATCATGCATCATGGCTGGGCTGCGTCTATTTCACTTCATACGAGCATGCCAGGATTTCCGCACAGCCTCGTGCATGTTGCTGTGCCATAACAACGAAGTCTTATCCGTCTCATACTGTATCTCACCGCTCCATTACTCTACCGACTAGCACGCCAGTCCCCTTCGCCTGTTACTGGCAGGTTGCTGTCGACGTGTCTCTACTATCGGCTCCTCACCGATACCCGATTTCAGCTGTTACCTGTTCCGATACTATTAGGCGTTGAAAACGCCCGGCCGTAAGATCGTTGATCTTCTCTCATCTTTTGTCTTTCTGGTGTGTTTCCTGTGTCTCTCTCCAGTATATCCTTATTGCGGCATCAAAACAATTGTCACATCCGAGGACCGATATACATCAAGTTCCTGCACACATCCTCTGTTATTCTTGGGCTACGCATTCCCTCTGATAACACCCACTTTGCGTTTGTACTCCATCCTCCCTACCATCAAGTTCTCATCTCATATCACCACCTTTGTTCGTCACTCTTGCCTCGTATTGTGGCAGAATTCACACATCCCATCTGTCCGAATCTCATCTTGCTACCCATACTTCCTCTCAACCCCATCTCTTCAATCCGTAGTGGTTTCAATTCCTGTGCTTCCAATGAGCCATCCTGACACTGAGAATGTTCAATTTGAACTTACAGGTTAGTATCCAGTATCCACTGAGAAGCATGCTCCCATATATTTACCATTCTGTAGTTGTCCAATTGACCTTTACATCCAAACTTCCTGCAGAAAACATTCATGTCACTGTTTGTGTTGATGATGTGTCCAAGATAACATGTGCTGGAGAACTATCAGACAATGGCCTAACAGTTACATGGAATCATCCCTTTATCTTGCAAGTATCCTACATACTCTATAACCATCTTTATTGACAATTTCCTCCCTGTACAGCACTGCTCCTTCCTCTGCCATTGTAGGAATTGCTATATACAATCTTCCAGAGCTTGCCCCTGGCTGGAACAAACAACCACTAGGTGATCAGATGGCTACAAATGTGGAAGATCTATTGGTTTCCAGTGAGCAATGGCACTTGGGTCTAATTTTTATACCTGTAACCTGTTTACTAATGATATACTAGGCAACATACCTGGACTACAGTGGCTCAAAAAAGTGTCCCAATGTTGGGTCATTTTGAACAAATGGATTAATTGCCAGAGATATAAGACAAACAAGACCAAACACTTGCAGAATGAAAGATAGTAACTACTCTTGGCATTCTATCGCCACTTGGATCATGTGATTTGGTTACCATGGTACTGAGATATAGCCATTTTAAAATGACATGTCATTGGGACACTTATTTGAGCATCATGCTATCATCTAT
>JBBPTN010000598.1:0-12576 GCA_038094075.1 Xerocomus spinulosus
GCTCTCACAGATCAGAGTATCTGAGATCTTATCAAGCTACACTTCGATCTAATCAAGTGTAATACTCCTATACCAAACCTCTGCTAGTACAGAGTGAGTCTCATCACTCTATTCTTTCCCTCTTCGCCATCTGCGCACCTTGGAAGAGTGGCTGCACCCAGTACGCTTCCTGGGACGTTACATAAGCACCCTCTCTTCACATACTGTGGACACTGCGGCTTCCTTCACATTCTCCTCTGCCACTCTTGATTTTGAAGATGTAACATTCCTCAAAAATCACACCATCTCTCCCACACTAGCCATCAACCCCTGCCGTTACACACACACACAGGGCAGTACCCACTACAGGGAACCCCATTTCCCACAGACCAAGGAAACCATCTCCTTGGCATGTCATCTGGGCATCACACCCACTTCCCAAACCATCCATAACTTGGACAATGCCACTGAGCTGCTTGATGCAGCTTTAGGGAGTTCGCACTCTGCTGCAGACAAAACTCCCACCACCACTTTGCTGATGGAGAGGCTTGAGAACCTTGCCTCTATGTCTTTCCAGATGATTGCTGAGATCAAGGAAGACATGGTTAGCCTCAGCAATGAAGATGAACCTATGGATGACTATTTCCTTCATAACTTCATTAACCACGAGATGGACACAGACTGGCAAGTTGCCCCCACACTCTCACTTCACACGGATGATAATGCTCACTCTTCACAGATGTGGATGCCTAGTGCTTTTAGCACCATTATTACTCCTGCTGTATTAAATAGTGAAATAGAGTGTTTCCCTACTTTTTCCATGTGTGATGCGTGTTCTCAGCACAGCGGTAAAGGAAAAGGGAAAGCAACTGTTATGCCATCTGATGTTTGGCTTCTCGATTCAGGAGCATCATTACACTTCACCAACTGCCTTGATGACTTTGTTGAGTATAGCGCATATGCAGAACCATCTTACTCACAAATGGCAAACAGTGAAGTGCCCATTCTCGGTGTTGGAATGGTAATTGTGGCATTCAATGGGGTGCATGTGCGGCTATCCCCTTGTATGTATCTATATGCCCTCTACAGCCATCAAACTCATTTCCATGGGCACACTCCTGAAAGATCACACACTTCGCATCAACATCACAATCAACACAATCTCTTTCCAGAATTCACGTTCCAAAGAAACGGTACTCATGTTCCATTGTCATGGAGCAGACACGATGTACTGGATCAAAGCACCTGCGGTTCAACCTACACTTGTGGCAATATCCATGAATTCTACAGTTAACTATGAACTCCTTCATCGTCGACTTGGTCACCCTTTGAAAGAGGTGATACATGCTGGACGGAAACATCTCACAGACTTTCCTGTGGCCAATATTCTGAAACAACCAGCTGTTTGCCCTGGATGCGAACTGGGTAAACAAACAAACAGGTCATTTCCACACTTGGAAAAGAGGGCTTTAGCACCCTTTGAACTTATCCACTCTGACCTGAAATCATTTGAAGTTGAATCCTACCACTGCTTCAAATATGCCGTTGTATTCTACAACGATTACACATCTATGGCATGGGCAGTTTGTATATGATTCAAGGATCAAACCTTCAAAGTTGTGAAGCAATTCTTTGCCTATATCTGGACTCAGTATAACACCCAGATCAAATACTGGTGCTCTGATGCTGGTGGTGAATACACTTCTCACGTGTTTACAGAGTACCTCAAGGATCAAGGCATTTAGATCATGCAATTGGCACCCCACATACATCAACAGAATGGAAGAGCAGAATGATTCATTCATACCATGATGGATAAGGCACAAGCAATGCATCTTCACACTTGCCTCCCACCGTCCTACTGGGAATTTGTGGTTCTACACGCCTGTCACATGTATAACCTGACACCTTCTTCCCACCTAAACTGGAAGACTCCAATTGAGCTTCTCACAGGGAAGAAACCTTCCATTTCACACCTTTGTGTATTTGGCTATGGAGTGTACATGTATATACCTGCCAAAATCTGAAAGGGAAAGCTTTAGCCCAAATCTCAGTTAATGGTCTACCTTGGCGCATCTGCCAGTTTAGACCACAACTACCTCTTTGTGCGACCTGACAACTCTTTGTTCACACCTGTGCATGCAGTGTTTGATGAACACTTGTTCCCAAAATGTTCGTGTGGCAACGCTCACCAGCCTCTTAGTCAGTTGCTGGAAGAGCCACATGATCATTTGGATAATGAATCCGATGCGAACTTGACTGGTCCAGATGTGGTAATCGAAAATGAGGACTTTGACGCACCGAGATCATGGAAAAAGGATGCAGACAACCATATTGAAGAGAGGGTGCTTATGTAATGTCCCAGGAAGCATACTGGGTGCAGCCACTCTTCCAAGGTGCGCAGACAGCAAAGAGGGAAAGAATAGAGCGATGAGACTCACTCTGTATTAGCAGGCTTGGTATAGGAGTATTACACTTGATTAGATCGAAGTGTAGCTTGATAAGATCTCAGATACTCTGATCTGTGAGAGCAGGGAAGGGATCTGAGATGTGTGTGAGAAAGAAGCACTTGCTTCAGATCTGATCTCCGCTAATTACATGATGGCTATATATACCCGGAGTTAAAGAGGAGATCTAATCTCTAAATACTAAATAGAGAATGAAAGAAGTATTGTACAACATTAATATTACCATAAGAAGGAAATATTATATCACAACTGGCCGATGTCTTACAGCTTTTGATAATGCTAATGACAGATCTTAGATCTAGAACGATTAACAATCGTTCTAGTCTATTCTGTGACCTAATTGGGTAAGTGATTCACAGAGCGTGTGATAACTGGAAATCCCATGTGTTCTGGAGCCTGCAAGGCTCCATCGGGTGTCCATCCAGGTTCCTAAGGTACCCGTTTAGGTGGGTGTAGCCCCTGGACATAATTTCTGTCACATATCACTCCTCACACCCCCACTCCATGTCCGGAAACCCCTCCTCCAGCTCCTGTGGAAGCACTGGTCACTCCACCCCATCGTGCTCCACCGCCTGTTCCACAAAGGCCTAAGTGCCCTTGAAGAGAGGTGCGGGTACCTCTTCGGCCTGGAAACATTTGTGGAGAGGATAAACACCTGACAAAGCAGGTGAAAGAAATCAAACAATGCTCCAAATGGAAAGCTGTTGTTGGTGAAAAACCCAAAGGAAAAGCTGTGGATTCCGCACCTGAGGCACCCCAGCCAGGCCCCTCTACACCCATTGTTCCTGGAGCTATGCCTCCATCTCTGACTCTGTCGGAAGATAACGTTGAACACCTAGTCCAGAAAGGGGGAGATGCTTTGGTGTCTTTCCTTTCTGCGCACACTATTCCCATCACCGACCAACATTTCACCATGAACGCTCTTTGGGATTGGACATTCCATGACATTACCCGTCTTCCTGCTGCTGAACAGGAACTCTGGATGCAAGCTTCATCAGGAAATCATTCAATGACTATCCATGACTATCCATGACTATCCATACTTTTTTAAGTCCAGATAGTACAATAAGTCCAGATAGTCACTTGACTTATTTAAGTAGAACCCCCGTCGATTGCAGTGACTTATTTGACTATCAATGCTTACTGGACTATCCGCTACATGACTTATTATGTCTATCTGCTCTTTTCGCCTTACTCGTGGCTTCACACTTTTTTTCAGCAGCACTAAAAAATCGATTGCTGAAATTTTAACAAAAAGGCGATACGATGTACTTATAGCTACGGAACGCCGCTGTACCACCACACCGTACCTCTGCTGCCGCCGCCCACCTCTCACGCTTGCACCTGCCTCGCCGTCGCCATGGTGGTGGCACGCAGTTGCGCGTCCTCGCCATCCCCGCCATCGCCAGCCGGTGGTAGTGGTGGTGCATTGTGTGCCCGCCCTGCCCTCGTTGTCGTCGCTGTGGTGGTGGTGCCGTTGCGCCCACCTCGCTGCCGTCGCCGTGGTTGGCATGCCATTGCGTGGCCACCACTCTCACTGTCATCGCCATTGGTGGGGTGGTGCACATTTGCGCCTGTTCCACCCTCGCTGGCATCGCCGTTGGTGGTAGTGGTGCGCATTTGCACGTGCCCCACCCTCGCCGGCTTCACTGGCATGGTGGTGCCGTTGCGCCCACTTCGCCACCGTCACAGTTGTCGTGGGTAGCCCGCTGCCACCACTCTCACCATCGTCGCCGTTGGTAGTGGTAGCGCACAGTTGCGCGTCCCCCACCAGCGCCATCGTCGCATGGTGGTGCCATTGCGCCTGCCCAGCTGTCCCCGTCTTCACCGGTGTGCTGGTGCTGGTGCCGTTGCGCCCACCTCGCCGTCGTCACCGCTGGTGGTGGTGGTGATGGTGCCGTTGCGCCTGCCCTACTGTCACCGTCGTCGGTGAGTAGTGGTGGGCTTGCTGTCCTATGCGATGTCAGATGGGCGGCGGTGGAACTCTGCACGCACCGTATCGCTCAGGTTGAACACGTGGAGTGGGGATGAGGGTGTTGTGGTGAAGGTTTGTGGTCGCGCCATCCTAAAAGGCCACGTCAGCCGTGTTCCTGGACCTTTAGGTTCAGGCATTATGGGGGAGATGATGACAGGCTTAATAAGCAAAAATTGACTTTGCATCCCACGAACCATATATATCGCTTTCACGTGATGTGCGAGGTGTGACATGTTTCATATCTAATGTTCTGCTCATAGAGGTGTGTGATCTCTCGCTCATGGTATGCTCCAATCTAGATAGCTTGGACGTTTTGGACGTTTTGGACGTAGAAGAAAACACAGTCGTTGACATTGACACTACCATTTGTCGTGTAATCACAAGTGCTGCTTTACAGAGAAACTTTCATTGCGTTGGGCTTCTCACACCATCTTTTGATCTGTGTGATTTATGGCCAAGAGGTTCGAGTGTGTTGGTGCGATTTACATCTCTTGCACATTTCATTCATGTCTGTTCTCAGGTAAACCTCTCTGATCTTCATTCGATCACTCGTGCTCACAATATTGAATTTGGTTGTCGTGGATGTAAGCAGGCGTTATTGCATGTGTTAGACATGCATGCATGTACTGTTGAGTGTGAGTCCGCACTGTTGTTCTTGTTTACTTTTACAATGACATATCAGACTAGCACGCGTGACGTGACTCACAAGCAACCTTTGTTTTCCCTTTCTCTCATTCAAGGCCGAACTGTGTGGTCAGAAAGTGGTGTAAGGTATATGTCTGTTTCATATTTGAAAGACAATTATGATTTGGCACTTTTCTGTCCTGCTGTGCTTGACGTTCATTGTAGTGTGATGCAATGTCTTCAGGTTTGGGGTGCCGACGTTTCCTTGTTGCAATATCTCATTGGACGTCATCATATCGCATGTACAAGCACCGCCCTACTCGACACTCTGTTAACTGTTTTACGCTCCCATATGTGTACAGCTGCATGTTCTGATTTACTTCCTTTTGCTAGGAAAACGGTGCAAGCATCTACTTCTGCGAAAACAGAAAATTATCTCCCCCCACAACCTGGGGATTTTCCTTTCTTTCCTGATTCGTCTTTTCGTGACAGTGTCATTCAGGAGTGGCAACAACGTTTGAGCAACAGAGAGCAACAGCGCTCGCCATGTGCTGTTTGTGCGCAACAATTCAAACGTTCTGATTTGTTGACATGTCCTGCATCTCAGTTTGATCTAACAATCCTTCGTAACCCATGCATTCCGCACGACTTGCTTCCTATCTCGTATGATCTGCTCGCATATGACAGTGCCATTTTATATCCAAAAGGATTGCATGAAACGCACATCTGTGGTGACTTGGACATTTGTGTTACATGTCATCGTAGCTTGAACGATCGAAGGCAAATGCCTGTTAACGCAATCGCCAATTTTCAGTATTATGCTTATGAACGTGTCCCTCCTGATGTCCGTGATGCATTCACGCGTGCATCTTTGTTTGATGTCATGCTGGTCGCCCGTGCAAGATCAACACAAATTAGTTACTTGATGAAAGAGCATTTTTGGTCTGGTGCTCTTGATGGTATACAAGGATTCATTAGAGGGAATGTCGCTGTCTTACCACAAGATACGTACTCTTTGCGATCTGTCATACCACTGAGTGGGAATGAAATACGTGAAGCTTTCACTACTTTGTTCATTTCCTCCACAACAGTATTGAACAAAGCGTCTGTGCGTCAATGTGCTCCCGTGTTAGTCAATAAACATGTGGTGCGTACACTTGCAAATTTTTTAGTTACTCGCAATCGTTGGTATCAACATCATGTCGTTGTTGATGAAAATGTGATCGCAGGTTTGTATGCAGGAGACGCTTCATGTAACATACCATGTGCAATTGAAATAGGTTTCTTACATGACACAGGCAAATCAGAAAGAAATGTCATTCGTGATGAACAGGGATTCACTTCCATAAATGAACGCATTACAGACTTCATTGTTGATTCCATGGCATATACAGATGGTGATCATTCACCTGCAAACGTGCGTACGATGAAAGCTTCAGCTCTTGCGTGGTGCTTAGATGGGAAACGTTTTCTTGCAGTGCGTGCAGGTCATGATCTCATACAGGAAAATCATCCTGGCTTGCTTGCTTGGCTTTTTCCCCACCTTGATCCATTTGGAATCAGCGGTTTCCATCATCCCGACAGGTCTGCTAGTCAGCAGCTTACATTCAAACATCAAGTCCGTAATTTGTTATTGCATGATGCCAGTCGTTTCGAATCGGACCCTGTCTTCGCATTTGTCTGTTGGAACATCTGGCAAAAACGTGAACTGAATGTCTCTTTATCATTTTGTGTACCTAATGATTTACGTGCGCATTTAGGCACACGGCTATTTTCAATCGCGCCTGCATTGACAGACATGATCAAAAAATGGCAGTTTGATTGTCATGCAAAACCTACAAGTGATTTGGAATGGGAAGCATTGACTTTGTTGTCTCGCCTACGTTGGGTTTGCAATAACATGGTAGGTACTTCAGGATACAAGCAATGTCGGCGAAATGAGATTCGAGCGCTCATTCGTACGTATGGAACACCCACATTATTCATTACTATTAACCCATCGGATGTATTTAACCCTCTTCTCGGTTTGATTGGTGATGTATCATTGTTAGAATGGCAGAGCATGCAATTGAGCGAACGCCGAGCATTTGTGGCTCATCATCCTGCAATCACAGCTCTTTTTTTTGACGAGATCATCTTGCAGTTCTTGAATGTGATAGTGCACTGTGATGGAAAGAAACCCGGTTTGTTTGGTACCTGCGATGCTTACTATGGAATGGTAGAAGCACAAGGTAGAGGAACGTTACACTTACACTTGCTACTTTGGTTGTCAGGTAACCCAAAGCCACAGTCATTGCGAGACCGCATGGCAGATGATGCAGATTATCATGATTCAGTGATTCGCTGGTTGGAAACAAACATAAAATGTGAGTTACCATTCCAAGACTGTGTAGTCACACGACCTACAAAAAGTAAACGTCAATTGGATGAGTTAGATCCCCGTGTAGACACTGCACCGGCTATTGATTCCATGTTGTCTGAAGAATTTGCACATCATTTCCAAATGTTCATTTCCCGTGTGGCGGAAACTTGTAACTGGCACGAGCACACTGAAACGTGTTGGAAACATTTGAAATTAGAACAGGTTCGTGACGACACTACATGTCGCATGCGTATCAATGGGAAAACAAGAGCATTCACTGAGATTGATGAAAAAACACAAAGCATTCTTCTTCGTAGACTACATCCCTGGATTAACAATTTCAATGATGTGGTGATCTTCTTACTCAAATGTAATATGGACATCAAGTACATTGGATCGGGTCCTGCAGCAAAAGCACTTGTTTTCTATATAACAGACTACATTACGAAAAGTAGCTTGTCGGTACATGTTGGATTGGACGCTGTACGATATGCTCTGAAAAAAACAGAGCAAATACAACCGAGTCATGAACAATTGCAAACCAACAACACAATATCGGTGAAGAGTGCGCACGCATTAATGGCACGGCAAGAGTTTTCACACCAACAAGTGATGAGTTATTTTGTTGGCGGTGGAGATCACTATACTAAACATTCATACACTACTCTTAATTGGGATGATGTACATCGTTTCGTGCAGTCTCTCACTGAACATAATATTGCACATGAAGACTCTGAGATTTCTTTCTTTCTTGGAAATAATAGAGTAAGTGTGAAACAAAAATTGTTGGATTATCTCTATCGGCCCGATCATGTTGAGTTTGCAACGATGTCGCTGTGGAGATTTACAGAATGGACAGAACGAATCTCTGTCACGAAGAAAAGTTTCATAGACGAAGAACAACTACAGACACTCCACAGCGCTTCTTGCTACCGCACTGTACGTGCCAAATTTTGCGAGCAACATCCTGATTGAAACTCGTATATGCTTCGCTTGTGTTCTATCCCTCACGTTGTTGTCCTCACAGGTGCTGGTTTTCCACGAATGTCAGAAGGACGCACATCAACGGAAACATGGCATTGAGCAATGCTCATCTTACTCAAACCATGGCGAACGATTGCTGATCTCATCAATACAGGAACACTTGATTGGAGTTCCTCCTTTAATGATACGACATTCGAAAATTATGAACAATAAATTTTACAGAATTTTGTAGTCGAAAGTGAATGTCATGATGCTGCAAACGACGCTGATGTGCCATCTTCACCTACGACAGATGAAATGGACATGAACGATAATGAAATGATACCCATTTCTGACTCACCAATGCAAGAACGTTTCCAAATATCTGTCTTACAAGAAATTGAAGATACCGACGATCCCACGTTGTCACATGACGTGAACGAGACAGAAGAGTTAAACTTCAGAGACACTTCTAACATTGGAGAAGCTATACAAGCACTCACGTCTGCTCGGTTACTTGCATACCCAAAAGATTTGGACGTGAGTACGTCGGAAAATGAGACAATGACTTGTTCATGCATTGCAGAGGATGACAATGCCTGCTTCAAACAATTATAGACATGCATGCAGTCATTAAGAAAACGACATAAACAAAATCCGTTATGTACAGACAACCACGAGGGTAGGCCGTCGAAACGTGCGTGAGTGAACAGAGATGCATGGGTTGATATCACACGATTGGAAACACGACCTCACGAACATTGTCCTTGGAAGACAATTAATGGTGTTGACCATGAAATGTTGGACCACATTGTTGAAAAAACAGGTATTATTAACAGTGAAGATCAATTACGTGCGTTCTCCATTGTTGCCAATCACTTCCTATCGCACAACAAAGAACAACTGTGTTTGTACATCGCAGGCGTTGGAGGATCAGGTAAAACGCACGTCATCAATGCGATTCGCCAGTTGTTTCAAGAAACGGAGTCGGCGAAGTCACTGAAAGTCACAGCACCAACAGGTTGTGCTGCAGTATTAATTGGGGGAACGACCATACATTCGTTAACTATGTTACCGAGTAATGGACGGAAAGTGGATCAACCACAGCTAGAAACAATATGGAAAGATGTCACCTACCTTATTATAGACGAGATATCTATGATTTCCGCACGTTTGCTTTCTGACATTTCCAAGCGTCTGTGTGCTGCAAAGTCTGCTGATCCCATTGCATCCACCAAACCATTCGGTGGCATAAACGTTATATTCATGGGAGATTTTGGGCAATTGAAACCCGTTAGCGAACACGCCCTCTTCAGTGCCCCTCTAGTAAGTAAATTAACACCGAACACGAAAGAAACCGAAGATGGACAAGCAGCCCTTCACGGTGCATTTCTTTGGCGACAGGTACCCGTTGTTGTTGAATTGCGGAAAAATTGGTGTGCGAGAACGGATGCTGCGTTCACAAACTTGTTACGTCAAATTCAATTGGGAAATGCGTGGAACGGTGAAGGATCACCACCTGAAAATGTTTCGATAGGAGAGGGTTACGACAAGTCTGACTTTGAAGCACTGAACGAAAGGAGATTGCATGCATTACAAAGTAACTCATCAATCGACATGCACCCATTCATGGACGCGCCTGTGGTTGTGAGCGAGAAAAGGGTGAGAGATGCGATAAACATCGAAAAAGCAAAAGCCTCAGGTGCTGCACATGGCTATCAGGTGATGAAATACTATGCTCGTGATACCTACAAGAATGAACATGTCTCTGACAGCACACAACAAAGATTGTGGACATTACCTTGTGCTGAAACAGACGATGCACTCGGATTCATACCCATGTATCTATCCATGCCTGTGATTGTCACAGAAAATCTTGCTTTGAACAACGGTGTGGTCAATGGAAGTCAAGGATTTATTGAGCACATAAAATACACACACGATAATGATCTTTGACGATTTGCTTCGTGTGTATACGTACGCATACGCGGATGTAATGTATGTGCCTTTCCGGATGACCCAGACCTCCTCCCTGTTTTCCCCGTAAGTACATCGTTCAAGTACACAGATTGTACAGGCACATCCTACCGGATTCGATGATCGCAACTACCCCTCTTACCTGCATTTGCATTCACGGACTACAAAGCTCAAGGACGTTCATTTCCCCATGTAATCATTGATCTGCAAGCCTATCGTACACTGCAAAGTGTTTATGTGATGCTCTCACGTGCGTGTGCACTAAACTCTCTTGCAATCCTTCGCTGCTTTTCACCAAGAAAGATATACCAAAAGTTATCACACGAATTTCAGACCGAGTTTGAAAGACTACGATATTTAACAAATGAGACAACAGAACAACACCCAATCAACTTTTCAATCGTAACCTGACAACGCACCATCGACAGATGCGAAAGGGTGTAAACCTTCGTATGTGCTATCGCATGTCTTTCCTCCCACTGACCAAGTCACCGCTAACTTGTCGTCAAAACACCTCTTCACAGGTCCCTGCCTGCACCTCACTTTCTCCATGTTACATTCGAACAGAGCGAAAAGACACCCTCGATCAAACGTAGAACACAACATATGGGGATAATGCCTCGAAACCATGCATATATGACGCACTTGTTCTTCTTCGTCCAAGTCTTTTGTCGTCTCCACAAACGTATAACCACGTTGTCCATACTTTTGCAAACTCGTTCGCATTCGTACGGTAGGTCCCTTCTTCATGTACGCCAGGGCATTCTTCAAACCAATCATTCGACTTGTCAGCCGTGGATATGCAGAGAAAAACCCATCGTGAGATATGAAGTTCATCACCACCGTCAAATGGAAGTGAAAAATGGGGTGCATAGGTGCGTAATTGCAAGATTCGACGATATCGATAGTCTTCTCACCGTTGGTTAACTTGGTGACACTACGCATCACCCTCGCAGTTCCATACCATCTTGTCTTCTCGGAAGGACGCACCGCAACAAAATTGAAGAGACGCATGTGCATCACCACCTTCTGGACCTGCTCTCTTGGAATGTACAAGTCCAAATCGCGAGGTTCCCACACTGAGGATGGCGCGAAGATCCACAGAGCAACAGATCCAGAAATGACAGCTTTGTGTTCTTGCATGAATGCATAGAACTCGTCATATGGAAGGGAAAACTTCCTCAGAACTCCTTTCACACGCTCTTTAATGATGGAGTGTATTGCATCATAATTGGCAGAAGATGTCGCTGCATATGCCACCAATTCCGCAATGGTCATTGACATTGTGACGTGCCGGAAAAGTTCAATCGGCAAATGTTGTAGTAACATTCCATGTGGACAACATGTCAGGCGAGTCTGGAAAATCATGGTTACATGTTCACACAAGTGACCGAAACGCAGAAACATACATTGATCTCTGTAGTCACCCACATGGTCTCCGGTGCATTCTGAAAAGGTGGCCTCTATGAACGTCAGCGTTTCCTCCTACTTGGAATCGAAAGCACTACTCACCTTAATTTCCAGTAACTCACGCAACTTTCCTGCATGAAGAGACATTGGCACTGGTGACTCTAGCGTTGTACACTCATCAGCCACCATCTTAAACGAGTGTCAAAAAGCATGGCATACGAAATCCGGACTAAACGTTGAAACCCTATTCATCTACAGGGTAAATACATGTCTCACCTGTATTTCATACCACCCAACTATCGTACACTCAACACCACCTTCATCGTCTCCCTACACCATGTCGCTCACATTTGGTGAGTTCCTCCCAACCCTCTGCCCCGCTCACCCAACGTTGACAACGTTTACAGATCATTCTATCGCTAAAACATTCTTTGGTGACACTATCTACGAGAGATTGTGCCATAATACAATGAAATCCCCTACCGATGTACCTACCACCTACGTTGATGTCTCCGACTGGGCAATGACAGTTCATAATCCGTCTGCAATGGAACGTTCTAGATCTTTAATCCTTGTATACAAACAACCTTTACTGCTACAAGAACGTATACTTCAACCCGTATGTTTTCGCATACAGGGAACTCTTGGACGTCATAACATTTCCACGTTCGGCTCCTGGGACAAGTAAGTGTACAGTGGCTCAAAAAAGTGTCCCAATGTTGGGTCATTTTGAACAAATGGATTAATTGCCAGAGATATAAGACAAACAAGACCAAACACTTGCAGGATGAAAGATAGCACTTACTCTTGGCATTCTA
>JBBPTN010000599.1:0-12560 GCA_038094075.1 Xerocomus spinulosus
TGCTCATCTGCTAGGGAAGGTCACTAAGTCACTAGACATGTAAGCATACTCACCAAGGGTAGTAGTGCTGGAGTGGCTTAGGGATGATGGTGGAAAGGAGGAAAGAACTCTCTTATTGAGCTACGCTACAACAAGAGGTTTATATACTGGAGCTGGTTACCAAATACAGAGTATTTAGGGCTGGTGTGAGAGTGCCGCACCTACAGCATGAGTAATGCTTAAGGGCAAGCGTGTGAAGCACAACGCGCTATCTCCACTAAGGTGGGATAGGTTCCCACAGTATGTGCACAAGTGTCTCAGATGTGAGAACACTTTCCCATAGGAGTTTCCAGGACACAGTTACTGCTTAGAGTGTGTATCCTTCAACACTGACATCTCATGCATTGACTGGGACTTTGTTAAATGAAACAAACTCCCCATGATTCAACTTGAAACACCCCTCACTGTACAAAATGCAGACCATACAGTCAACAAGAAAGGAACCATTAAATTCACCACTACTCTTTATGTTAAAATCACTTCCATCACTTAGAAGCTTATGTTCCATGTCATGCAATATGGACAAGACAATATTATACTTAGGCTCTTCTGATTTAGGAAGACAAACCCACAAATTGACTGGAGAAAACAAACCATCTCCATTGACAATGCCCTTAATGAATCCACCTACATGTACTTTGACCATGCTGCAGCCAAGGGGGTTCACTCCTTGAAGGTTGCATCCTCTTGTCTTCCCAATCACAAAAATTTGGAACCTAATGAATGAGACCACCTTCTTAACTTCCTCAAATATGAAGAACCCAACACTTTTGTCAAACATGCCCATTTTCATTACTCCCTTAACCACATCCAGAAGTCTACATCCTGGTTCTTCCCCAATGCCTCCATTACCAAGCAATTGGAGCAGATAGTACAGAAAACCACCACATCTATCCAGTTAGCCATGAATGCTGAAAAGAAAAAGATTACCCTTTCCCCCAAGTATGAAGAGTTTATGTCAGTGTTTCAGAAAGAATCTACTGACCATGTTCCCCCCTCTTGACCATATGATCACACCATCAACCTAAAGGAGTCCTTCACACCAAAGGTCTCTAAGATCTACCCTCTATCCCCTGATGAGAAAAAGGCAGCCAAGGACTTCATTGAAGAGAACCTCACATCAGCAAATATATGTCCTTCAAATTCCCCACAAGCATCTCTATTCTTTTTTGTCAAAAAGAAGGATGGAGGTCTCCGTCCATGCCAAGACTATCGCTATCTGAATGAACACACTATTAGGAATGCCTACCTCCTCCCCCTCATCTCCAACCTTATTGATAAACTCAAGGATGCCAAGGTCTTCATCAAATTCAATGTACATTGGGGCTACAACAATGTTAGAATCAAAGACAGAGATCAATGGAAAGCAGCTTTTATCACTCATAAGGGCTTATTTGAACCAACTGTCATGTTCTTTGACATGACTAACTCCCCTCCTACCTTTCAATGATCTATGAACAACTTGTTTTGAGATTACATTGCTGAGGGATGACTCATTATCTATATGGACAACCTCCTTATCCTCTCCCCAGACCAAGAAACTCACAATGAATGAACAAAGAAGGTGTTACAACACATGAAAGATCTGGACCTGTATCTTAAGCTGGAAAAGTGCAAGTTCAACGTCCAGGAAGTTGAATACCTAGGCATAATCACCAAACCAGGAAACATTGCCATGAACCCAGTGAAACTCAAGGAAATTGCTGAATGGCCTACCCTTTAGAAAGTATGAGATGTCTGCTTCTTCTTGGTTTCACCAACTTCTACAGACAATGTGTTCCTCACTACTCCAACATCACACAACCCCTCCTTAACTTGATGAAGAAGAACATGGCTTGAAACCGGACAGAAAGATGTGAGGAAGTGTTTCAGGAATTGAGGAAGATTTTTCTTCCACAGCCCATTTTACACATGCCTGACATTACAAAACCCTTTGCCATCACCTCAGACACCTCCAAACATGCATCTGGAGGCATGCTTCTGCAACAAGACTTGAACAGCAAGTGGCACCCTCCTGACCTGACACCACTGGTCAAAACCCAACCATCATCCCCTGTTGCATCCACTTCCCCCCTCACAACTGCTAAAGAATATGTCTTAGAATGAGAGGAACTTTACTGGAAGACCATGGATAATCCCCTTCCATGTGGTCATCCCTGTTACAATGAGATCTGTTATACATGCTGTTATTTGGGACATTATCAAAAGGATTGTTAATGGTACTGATGCCCTCTATGTGATCATACCCAACCACACCATATGAAGGCAAACTGTCCTGGCCAACCAGTACATACAACCTGGAAGGGTACCCCAGTCACACCTTGCCTTCCCAATTCACCAGTCCAATGGAGAGAATTCTCTACTGCCCCCATCCCAGTTCCACCCCCTAAATATCTCACTCTTCCCTTCTCCACTCCTCTTCCAGCCCCAATCCCATCATGTCTTTGTTGAGCAGGTATGCACAGCCACAAGTGGCTCCATGCAGGGTCTCTATTCCTGCACTAGAAAGGAATGACTGATAGGTCTTGCATACTCACCACTGGGTAGGCTAGTTGGAAGCTGGTGTGGATGTGAGAGAAGAGAGAATGAAAGTGTCTGTATTCCTGTGAATAACAGACAGGTTTATATATACATATGGCTACCATAAAGGGAAGTACTTTAGGGCAGCTGTGAGTAAATGACTATGCTGCGCATTCCATAAAGGTATAATAGTGTGAGATGGACTACATATAATCTCCATATGGTTATGGGATAGAACTGCTGTAAGTCTGATGATGTTTCAGTGTACTATGACCACTAGAGCAAGTACACTTTAACAGTCTCTCTCTCTCCCCTCACATCCTGGTTAACAACAAAGATGATGAACCATCTGAGGAAGAAGACATTACAGAAGTAAGGAGGATTGACACTAACAATGACAACTATCAACAACTTGCTGATTGGATCGCCAAAGCAACCCCACCTAACTCCCCATCCTCTGTTTTGGCTGATGCTGGCTGGGAACATGATGCTCCATCCCCTCCACCCAACCTTCACAATGCTGAACTTGCTAATACCATCTGGGGTTCTATGTCCAATACAAACCCAGTCATCCACACCCCCCTTTGGGATTGACTTTGTCTGTTCAATGGAAGGTCTGGTAACTTCCACCATATGAAGGGGGTAATGTTACGATTTCTTGCTTCTTTCTTTTGTGCCTTTTTCTTCTACCTTTATTGGGCTTATCTGCCATCATGATCCATAACAATCTTCCTTATGTTTCAGTCTGTTCCAATATGGACTTCTATTTCTATAACATTCCTTCATCTTCCATTAAATGGACCTTCGTTCAATCATATTATTCCTTCACATCATATAATAGTTTTATTTTCTTTTATGTTTTCCTTTCCCATACCCCACTAATTCATATAAGTAGTGCAGTATGATACTGAAGGGGTCCCAAGCTTGATCTGCTTGAACTTCCACCTTGTCTTATGATAGCATGAATCCAGCTTCTGTGGACCTTCACATTTGTTGCCTAGTTCTTGCTCTTGCTTCACTTGAACCTCAGGCCCTCCTTGGAGCTTCTCTCAGGAACTCTTCAGACTTGTTGGCTCCTCACCTTTATTACAGGCTTGTCACTATGGTTGACATTCAAGACTCAGAACCCAGAACTCCCTATGCTTCATTATTCCGAGCTCTACATTAGTCTGGCCTAGTGTAACACCCACAATATCAAGAAATTGCCTTCAAACTTAATACTCTCCTGTCATTGAGCCTCTTATCCGGCTTTTTTCACATCTATCTGTAACCATCTGACCCTAGATGATTGGTTTTGGTCTCATTAGAACTCTATAACATACTTCTAATTATCTCAAGCCCAATCCCTATAAGCATAGGCACATTTTAGATGAGTCATGCAATATCTGATAAATAGGAGGGGTATTACTTGTTGATTTTTCAAGGGGGGGAGAAGGTGTGTGACTGTGATGGTAACACTTAGTAATATACATATTAGAGAAGCCTGTCACGCTAGTTATCCACAACAGATTGTTGGAATGTAGACCTCAAACCCCTCAAAACAGCAATGCTATATGATCAAAAGACACGTCCAAAGTGATCGACAAGCACAAGACAAGTAACAATGCAACTCAATACAATGAAAATGTACTAGCAATGAGAAGAGTGATTTCACAACAATGATAAAGAGACTACCTTGGAGAACTAGACAATCCAAGTGCATTTGGCCAACACAACTGCAGATGCAAAGGTCTCTGCATTCTTCTTGTGTTTTTTTGTTTGTGCATTGCTATTTGTGGCTGGATTGTTCTCCTTCTCAAGGATATTGGTGAAAACTGGATAAGGTGATACACCTGCAAGATTTTGCTCTACATCAGTTAATGACATTGACTCATACACATCCTGGGGAAGTGGTAGCCCATCAACCTTGCCTGGGTGTGAGTATTCCAGGTGATGGTAGTCCATGTGTGCCTCCATATTATATCTCCACACTGCAGGGCATGTGTCTGTGTCATGACCATTGTGAGCACATAACTTGCAAACAACAGGGACATTGCAGCATGGTCAATTGTTAGAACCCTTTGCTACACTTGCATACTGGAAGGTCTCCTTTCTTGGACAGTTTGTATTCCATTGTGTCAATCTCAAAAGTTCCTTCATCATGATAACACATGCTGCCTCACTAGTATGACCACAAAACCTGTAGGGAAGAGTTCCAGCAATTTGGTCAAGAATCTCCTTTGACTCAGAGACACCATGTATTGCTCAGAGAATATGGATCCCCATGTGTGAACACATATCCTTCATCATTTCACCACATATGAGACATGCATTGGCAACATCCTTGCCTCAAATGGCATTCAACTGGTTGGTTCCAGCTATGCAGATGAGAGAAAATGATCCTGATCGCAATTAATCAAATATGATCATCTCTGTGGGATTGACTTACCATCCAACATGCAGTAGGGGAATGTGTCACACAGCCTACTCAGAGCTAGAACAGAATTCAGTGCAATCTTATGGTCCACCACTTTCTTCCATAGGACGCTAATCACATCTTTTAGAGCATCGTCATTGATGACCCATGTTTTTCCCTTTGAATTCACTTGGTGTTGGTCCACAAGGAGAAGATGCTCAGATGCATCAAGAATGGCAGAATTGATTGGCTCAATGAGTTGACCACTGGTCAAAAGGGATGTGACACAGCTAGTAAACAAGTTTGATTCAGGCTGCTCATTCACAACCATACTAAAACCCTCATTCCACACCCACACTTGCTGTGCAGGTTTCTAAGATGGTAGTAGAACCATTATATTGCCGTCAACCTTGATATTCCCTCATGGTGATGTGAGAGTGGCTTTATGAGTATTACTCTGTGGGGTTCCATTCTCAATGATGCTGGTTGCTTGCAAGAGGGCTAGGGAAAGTTGTTTGTCATATCTTTCCAAGACCAATCCCACATATAATACCTCTCCACACAAGCCCTCAGATTCTTTATAATTCCCACAAACTACCACTCCTCTGGAGTAAATTCTCTATCAAGTGCCTACTCCTTCTGCTCCTGCTAACCCATTCTATTCTCCTCCATATTCACAATCTCTATTCCATCTCTGAGATAGACACTTCCTAGAATATGTCATCAACTTCCTCCAAGACCTATCTGAGAAGGAGCTACATGCCCCCTCCCTCTCTGATCTCAGAACCAGAGTCTACACCATTGATTTTCCAGAAAGTTGAGATTCAGGACCATCTTCTCTCACCAGAGGACCATATGGTCTCTGTTATGCTTCTCAGAACTTAGGAAGATCTTCAGACTGAAGTTCTCATAATGTACACACAATCAGGGGAGTTTCAAGAAGACATACAGTAGCTAAAATAGTATCAGTAACACCAAGAATGACCCTAGTCACCAGCCCATCACAACTCAAGCTGATGTACCTGTTACACTGAATGCACACTCATGTCATTCAACAACCTCTCAACGGTTGGACACTCACGAAGAGGTCAACAGAATCCGTTGAGCTAGGAGATCAGGTCAAAGACAGAGTGATAGAGACACAGAGTCTGAGGCGAACTCAGAAGACAAGGGCAGAGGCAAGGCAAGGACTCAGAGAATTCAGAGAGCAGAGAGGACACAAGAAATGCGTATGATTGCACAGATCAAGTATAGGAAAATATAGTACGTGGCAGTGGGGTATTTATACTATGGAATGTGCAGCATGGAATAGTATAGAATATGAAAGAAATGCGTGACTAAGTACCTATAAGGAGAAGGTACCTATGGAGTAGCTGTCCAAGATAAAGACTAATCACAAACAAAGCAAGAGAAATAAGATCCTAAGAGAAGCAGAACATGGCAATATCGATAGGATATAAGCAAAGGTTCAGAAGCATGGGGAATCTCATAGGAAAAGAGTAGAACGTTGTGAAATAGATAGGAAATTGTAACATTACCACCATCGTAGATCATGGCCCCAGGCCTATGAAACTCAAACCTCCTCTTCCTCATGGTCAGGGTTAGCTCGAGGGATGGGATGATGTTTACCTGAGCAGTTGTTAGCACTGTGTCCAAACTTATCACAGCTCTCACAGATCTGTTGAGGGCAGAAGTGAGCCAAATGTCCCCAGTTATCGCACTCAGCACATTGGATGGTGAGGCAATATTTCTGAGTATGACTAGGGGCGGAACGTTGGCAGTGTGGGCAGGTATATTCGACACAATCCTCACGATAATGCCCCAATTGATGGCAACAAAAACACTGAGTGGATGGACGAGCTGGAGCATGATTATAGACAGAAGGGATGACTTGAGTGGGGGAAGAGAAAATGACGTTGCCTCCAGAACCCGGGATATAGAAGGAGTGGTTGCAAGCTAAGGCTTCCTGATTGATGCAGCCAGTAGTGTCCTGAGTGGCCATAGAGAAGTCGAAAGTTGGAGAATGTTCTAGATCAGGGAGGGGGGAAGAGGAAATTTATTCTGCAAGAGATAAAGCAGAAGGAGGAGAAGGAGGAGAAGTGGGAATCCAAGTACTGGTAAGGCGAACTGGTAAAGGAGGGGAAGAACAGTAAGGGGAAGAGTCTATCTGTTCAAGGTAGTGTTCTTTATCGGAGAGAGACATGGATTTGAAAATATGAAGAAAGGTAGGGGAGATAAGTGGGCCAGGGATGGCAGAGACAAACATTTGAAAGTTATGAAGGTGAAGGGCATGAAGAATTTGTTGTGGGAGAAGACTAGTTCTAAAACTAAGAGCAGGAAGGTCAATGGACGGATTGTTAGAAGAATCTCAAACGGCATCAGGAGAAATGGTAAGGGCAGATTGAAGAATTTGGATGGATTAAACGTCTAAATAAAGGTGCACCAGTTCTTGGAATAGGTGGTCCTCAATGAAGAGAGCCTGCTCTTTGATGGCAAGAAGGGTAGGGGGTCGTTCAAGAACTGCAGAGTACAAAGCTAATGTATGAGTCAAGGGTAAAAATTGGGGAAATACTTTTCGACCTGCAAGAAGAGGTTGATAGGTGTGAATGGAGGAGGCAGGAGAGTCAGGAGACGACGAAGATGAACTCATACTGGGAGGGTGGCAGAAGAAGGCTTGGGTGAAGGAGAAGGAGTGTCTAAGGGTCCGGGGGAAGCGAAAGATGAGGAGGGTGAAGTAGGAGGTATAAATGGCTCTGGAGTGGGAACAGGGACAATGATAAGGTCAAGTCAGGCGAGCCTGCGAAGTTGGTAATGATTATAGACGAAAGCAATGGTAACAGAGACCAGAAGAATACTTCCAGTGGCGGCAAGGACTAAGGCAATGTACACAGCAATGTTTGAGGAAGAGGGGGTCGCGACAGAGAGACCAGGGACCATAAAACTAGGAGAGCTTTTCATTGGTAGATAGGGAAGAGTGAGGGGAACGTTCTGGGGGCATGCAATGGGGGAAAGACTTTGAGGAGGAGCCTCACAAAGAGATCACAGCGTCTTGAAATCGATGTCCCTCATTGCAGTCAATGAAGTTTCTTATAGGTGGAAAGGATGGACTTGGCATAACGGAGATTAGCTGTTAACCTTGGATTGCTGGCAGATAGCACAACCAGCAACAAAGTTGCATACGAAGGTGGCCAGGCCAGGCCACCAGAAGTCCCTTTCTACCAGGGCTTTGGTGCGAAATTGACCAGCATGACCAGTGGTAGGTGATGAATGCAAAGAATGGAGTAGAGAGGATCGTTGCTCAGGAGGGATATAGAGACGACCTTGAAAGTACAACTTGTCATCTTTGAAAGACCAGTCTGCAAGGAATGATTGAGGAAAGTGGGGAGAATTATCCTGTAATGCAGCGATAGCTCGTAAAACCAAAGGATCTGATGTGGAAGATGACTGGATATGGCACAAGAGGGAGGAATCCAGAGCAGAAATGATGGCTGGGTCTAAGAGGATGGGTGTGAAGTTGTCCTGAGAGGTGTCAACTGAGTCCTTGTGTAAGAGGGCATCAGCAGGGCCCATCTGAGTACCAGGGGTGACCTTCCAGAGAACATCAAAGTCTTGCATAAAGAGCAACCAGCAAGCTTGGCGATGTGACAACTTTCTGGGATCCTTTAAATATGAAAGGTTCTTGTGATCAGTGAGGATAGTGACCAGGTGAGCAGTTCCAAGTGAGAACAATGCGAAGGAAGCGATGAATAATGCATAAAAGTGTGATGAAAGAGTCAAAGAATTACCATTTGTAAGGTAGTGACACCATTCTTCCAATGTGAGAATGACAGCCAGAAGTTCACGATCATAGATATCATAGTTCCGTTTGGCAGGGCTAAAGGTCTTAGAGAAATAAGCACAAGGGTGGAGGTTGCCATTGATGTCAGGTTGAAGAAGTATTGCACCAGCAGCAAGGAGGAAGGCATCCATCATCAAGGAGAAGGGCTTAGAAGGATCAGGAAGGGAGAGGACAGGGGCAGAGGAAAAGGAAAAGGAAGACTTGAGCGAGGTGAAGGCTCGTTCCTGAAGAGGGGTCCAGGCCCAAGGTTCATTCTTGTGGGTGAGAAGGACAAGGGGGGCGACAACATTGGAGAAATTGGGGATGAACTTGCGATAGAAGTTGGCAAACCCCAAGAAACTGCAAATGCCCTTGATAGAGGTGGGTGGTTTCCACTCAGCAATCACCTTAAGTTTGACTGGGTCCATCTCAACGACTCCTTGCCCAATGATCATGCCTAAATACTCCATTTTGGGGGTGTCAAACGAACATTTGCTAATCTTAAGCGATAGTCCATGCTCCCTAAGTCATTGGAAGACACGAAGGGTACATTCATGATGCAAGGTGAGATCTCCATTGGTGTGGATACCAATGTCATCCATATAAATCTTCAGCCAGCCCTCTGCAATGATGTTGGCAAAGATATGATTCATAAAGCTTTGGAATGTAGGTGGGGCGTTGTTAAAGCCAAAGAACATGACTGTGGGTTCAAAGAGTCCAAGAGGAGTGATGAACACTGCCTTCCATTGGTCTTCTTCACGGATGCGAATGTTATTGTATCCCCAGCGAATGTCGAGTTTGGTAAAGAGGGTGGAGTCCTTCATATTGTCGATGAGGTCAGAGATGAGGGGGAGAGGGTAGGCATTGCAAATGGTGTGGGAGTTGAGGTATCTGTAGTCTGGCAAGGGCAAAGGGTACCATCCTTCTTTGGGACAAAAAAGAAGGATGAAGCTTGAGGGGATTTGGATGGGATGATGCAACCAGTCTTAAGGTTCTCATCAATGAAGTCTTTGCAGGCCTGTTTCTCAGCAGGGTTGAGAGGGTAGACCTTGGCAATCTTGGGGACAAAAGACGGCTTGAGTTCAATGACATGGTCATAGGGGCGGTGAGGAGGTAAGGCTTCAAATGTTTTCTCAGAGAAGACGTCAGCATAGTCCTTGCACCACTCTGGAACCTCTTGTTCCTTAGGTGCTTCTTGCTGTGCCAGTTGAGTAGAAACAGTGATGTGATTGATATTCAAAGTGGGGGAATGAGCGATGGTGATGATCTTGTTTGTTCAATCGATAGTAGGGTTCCATTTTTTCAACCAGGGCATTCCAAGGATGACCTGGCATTTGCCCAAGGAGGTGACCATGAGCTGGACATCATCAGCAAAGGAGAGGAATATAGCTTTGGCGGAGATGGTGAATTTGATGGCCCCTTTGTGATTCAGGGTTCCATCCACATTGTATGCAGTGATGGGGTGAGGAAGATGACGAATGGAGGTATGAAGACAAGGGACAAGCTTAGAATCTATGAAATTTCCTGTTGCTCCACTGTCTACAAGAGCAATGACATTGACGTTTTGAGATTTGTTTTGTAGGCGAACTGGGAGGCACAAAGTTCATTCATTGGGTAATCCTACAAGTACATGATGTTACGCTGAACACACACTTGTGTCGTTCAACAACCTCTCAACGGTTGGACTCTCACGAAGAGGTCTACAGAATCTGTCGAGCTAGGAGACCAAGGCACAGACTAAGTGACAGAGACAGAGACCCTGAGACAAACTCAGAGGACAAAGGCAAGGCAAGACTCAGAGAGTTTCAGAGAGCAAAGAGGACACAAGAGATGCGTATGGTTGTGCAGATCAAGTATGGGAAAGTATTGTACATGGCAGCGAGGTATTTATACTATGGAATGCGCAGCATAGAATAGTATAGAATGTGAAAGAAAATACGTGACTAAGTACCCATAAAGAGAAGGTACTTGTGGAGCGGCTGTCTGAAATAGAGACTAATCACAAACGAAGCAAGAGAAATAAGGTCCTAGAAAAAGGAGGACATGGCGATATCGATAGGATATAAGTAAAGGGCCTAAAGCATGAGGAAGTTCGTAGGAAAAGAGCAGAATGTCATGAAAGAGATACGAAATTGTAACACATGATGGGAAGAGGACGTCGAGGCATCTTCCCTTTCTAAAAATCCATAGTGTCCACTGAGGCAATGTTTTCTTCATCCAAGTTCTCAAAACAGAGCTTAAGAGTTTGAAGGATTTCATCTCCCTTTTTCCCAGTCAAACAGAGTAGATTAACATAAGCATCGAGTGTGGATGTCTTGGGCATGGCAGAGAGAATCGTAGGGGGAGGGGTCACAACAGAAGGGGTGGCATCCATGGCTTGGATGTTCTGAGAGTGAGGTTTGATAAAAGGGAATGCCCTACACTGAAGGGCATTGTGACCAGGCTTGTGACAGCGAAAACATAGTCCCTTCTTGATGCACTTGGCCTTCTCAATGGGAGTCATTTTGGACATCTTGATAGCATCCACATCCATGGCATTGGGATCAGAGATGGTAGAGAAGGAAGAAGGGAAAAAAGCAGTGGAAGATCTTCCCTTCCCTAGGTTATCAATGCGGGCGAGTTGAGCATAGAAGACCTTGGCCTTTTCAATCCAAGTCTTTGCCTCCTTAGATACAGGAATGATGTTGAGAATGGCCATGACAATCTTCACGTCCATTCCATCACTTAAAAAGTGGGTGAGGGCGTCATCGTCAGTGATACCAGCCTTGGCAGCTAGATTCTGGAAGTCAGTGATGTACTTCTGGAACCCATCATCATGTTTGGTGGGTTTCTGGTGTAGTCT
Organism: Xerocomus spinulosus; assembly: GCA_038094075.1. Classification (NCBI taxonomy): domain Eukaryota; kingdom Fungi; phylum Basidiomycota; class Agaricomycetes; order Boletales; family Boletaceae; genus Xerocomus; species Xerocomus spinulosus. The sequence goes on from JBBPTN010000599.1 coordinate 11,614, forward strand.
GGTCAGCGCAATGCGAGCAGTGACCTTCGTGTCAAAAGGATAGAAGGTGGACTTAAAATCTTCAACCAGCTTGTTGAAGGTTTTCTCAGTAGGGGCGATCTTTGTGTCTGCCATCTTCTTATACCACATCTCGGAAAATTGGACTCCTTGTCCCTTGCTCATTTTTTTTAGAGTGGTCATGATCTTGTCCTCATCAGAGGCATACAGAGTAGCATTGAGAGCAAAATAGGCCTTCATGGAAGTAATCCAGCGAATAGCTTTGCCAGTTTCACCAGAGAAGTCAGCTGGGAGCACTGCCTTAAGTTCTGGTTTGGTGGAAGACATAATGATAGGAGGTGGAGGTAAAGGGTTAAGTTGTATGGGCAAAGGAGTTGGTGATTGTTGGGCAAAGGGCAAGGGGGCTTGTGATGGTGAGGGTTGTCTTGGGGGAGTGACAGCGACTGGGAGACTGGGGACAGGGACCAAGGGGGTAAGACTAAGGAACTTGGGGAGCTTGGGGGAACAATAGGGCAGAGGGCTTGGTATGGTAGAAGAACCAGTGATTCTCCTGGGCTGAGATGCAGAGACAGAGGCAGAGGACAATGATACTAAGGCAGAGGGTTATGAGTCCTCTTCTTCAGAGTCAGAGGGGAGGCGATAGCCTCACTGGGACGAAGGTCTGTGAGAAATGTTGCTGGGGGAGTCCTACACCTGAATAGGTGGGACAAGGGAGATACTTGATTTTTTGTTATGCTGAACACACACTCATGTCGTTCAACAACCTCTCAACGGTTGGACACTCACGAAGAGGTCAACAGAATCCATTGAGCTAGGAGATCAGGTCAAAGACAGAGCGATAGAGACACAGAGTCTGAGGCGAACTCAGAAGACAAGGGCAGAGGCAAGGCAAGGACTCAGAGAATTCAGAGAGCAGAGAGGACACAAGAAATGCGTATGATTGCACAGAT
>JBBPTN010000600.1:0-12541 GCA_038094075.1 Xerocomus spinulosus
CCAAACCTCTGCTAGTACAGAGTGAGTCTCATCGCTCTATTCTTTCCCTCTTCGCTGTCTGCGCACCTTGGAAGAGTGGCTGCACCCAGTACGCTTCCTGGGACATTACATAAGCACCCTCTCTTCATATGTCCAGTGTGTCAATACTCCCTGTGGTTATATATTTGACCTCAACCACTAGATCCACTGCCGTAATTTACCATTGCCAGCAATATCGAATATAAAGGTATGGTACAGATTGTTGACGCAGCCCAGGGACATGATGTCCACTGACTCCGGAGACATGCGCCTATCTGTCCAGAGCCTCATCGATCCATCCGCTGATGCCAAGGCTGGCACGAGTCTGATTAGAACACCTTGATCGTTCAAATGGTCATTCACAGCCTCCAACACTTCTAGACCCATCACGGAACCAGTTATCTTTCCATCGCAAATACTCATACTCGCCCATCTACCAAGTGAGTCATGTACATCCTTTCAAATTCAATGGTGGCTTGGCTTTTGAAGCCAGATGGTTTGTGCCGAGCTCTCAGTTGTCATATATCTCCCACTGGCAAAGTCAATGGCACACTGGGCCATTTATTTGCAAGTTGTAGACGGGGGTGAGACAAAGCATATCATTTATCAAGCAATCGGCGATGAAGGAGAGCTTGAATTAGACATCCGCGAAGCCGATCCCAAGGCATCGAGTCGTTTCCGCCAACAAGTCTATGCTTCTGACTTGGATGACGAAGGCATGATTGACGAGGTTAAAGACCGATTGACAGAACAACTCATGAAGAACGACATCCCCAGCTGGAACTGTCAGGACTGGGTTATGGAAGCGCTGGAAACTTTACATGATGAATCACTTGTGGATGATTATCAGTATCAGGAGGCAAAGGACACTCTTGAGGGATTATTCCACGAATGATTTATGATAGAGCAGGCTCTCGATCTATACCATGATTCCTGCACTACGTGCCGATGTACTCGTGGTTTGATACCGCCTGCACACACTTTGTGGTTAGTACCACGTCTCTCTTCATCGGTTTATTGGCATCCGCTGATAATCTGATTCAATGCTTGGCTCCCTAGATTTTCCCGTTCAGCCTGGTCCGTGACTGGCAGTTTAGGCTCTATTAGCGCACCATCTCATCGCCAGTCACCTGTCGACAGCTTGGGAACGTTCAAGCATTGGCTGATAACCCGCAGCGGTCGGTGGAGATGTAACGTAAGACGGAATCATGAGATGACGGTCCCCAGTGCGACAACCTCAACTCGGACCGTTCGAAGACGACATGGCGACCGTGGCCACCACATCGTGGTCAACAACGCAAGTCGCAAGACGTGCCCACCACCATCAGTACTATTATGGTGTGGCAGCCGACACCGGACACGCAAAAGTACTTGTTTGGTTGATGGTTGTCAATTGCAGACTCGTACTACGCATCTGGGAATTGGCCTTTCCGAGCGTCGGTGTCCGAGTGCGCAGAGTTCCGGAAATCTGCCAGCAGACTCAGCACTCGAAGCCCAGAACAACGAAAAATGAATCGACCGTGGAGCGGAAAGGGAAATTCAGCACGCAGACATGGTGACGAGTAACACAGTCTCGGACCATCCTCAGTGACTTCTCCTACCAGTTTCGTCTTGCCACGATAATACGACGCTAACACAAGCTAGTGGAAGCAAGGCTCGGACCTGGCTTTTATATTAGAGGGATAGGTATACGAGTTATTCTGAAAAATGTGTGTGGGGAAAGGGGGTAAAATAGCGAGGTAGGAGAGCTCAACTTGTCAAATGAGCATAGTAGTTACAGTGCACGCTGCAAAAACGAAAAACAGCACTCAAGATTTAGTCTCGAATGGTTCGTACTTCAAAAATCGCCAATGCGAAGAAGGCGCTTGCAGCGCCATTAAACCATTACTGAACGCGTAGAACGTGTTCTTTCCGCGCGGACGAATCACCTGCGGAATCCATATCAACCGGCGCTCCCCCTCGACAAGCCAGCCGTCCTTTCGGATCCGATACGAGGTGTGAAACAGCGCATCGACAGTGTCCTCTGGGTCAGACCGGGAGAGGAGATGTGGGGAAGACACTGCCCGATCGCTTGAAGAATTGGCACTAGGTTCGTGATCGTCACCAGCACCGATGCCCTCACTATCGCTCCCACTGTCGCCCTCACCGTCACCCTCCTGAGGTGGAGGACATAGCGTACACCGTGTCATATCTTCGTCATCCAAATCGGGAACAGCCCAGGTGAAGGCAGCCCCATCCTCTCCACTAGACGTCAACGTCAACCGATCGTCAGAGAATCGAACAAAGTCCACATTCTTGACCGTAGCTTGGTCACCACGAAGAAGGTCATGCGACGTCGACGTCGCCGGGCACCACACACAGAGTGACCCGTCCTCTCGCCCGATCGCAATCCTCGTTCTACCGGGGGTGTCCGAGACCGCATACGCAAGCGCCGAGACCTTGATACTGGGCCCTGTAAATGTGGCCTTGCAATCCCCGCTTACACGGTCCCACACGTACACGGTACCCTTTTCGGAGCCACCGACGAGAGACTGAGCCTCATCAGAGAACTTCAGCACAGTGACGGGCGCGTCATCATGCAGGCTCATGCTCTTCCGACTATTGTCCGCGACTCCGAGTACCTCCACCTTGGCTGATCCATGACAGCATGCGATCCATGTTCCATCGGCGGATGCGATAAACGAATGGATTGATTGTAACTCCTTGAATTGGACACGTTGTTCACCGGTCATGGCACCATAGACGCGCAAAGTACTCTTGTCGTCGCGGATGAGGCTCGACAAGGCACAGTAAAAGATGCTACTATCTTCAGAAAACTTGAACTGGACACGTTGGTTGCTACCCATCGATCCCAGGATACCCGTATCGATCTTCTTCAGTAAACGATGGTTCTCATCCCTCAAACGCCAACGACATAATGGGTCGACGAGAAAACGTTCGCCGTTGGGTGAAGGTACCAGCCTCAATGTGTTGTCCAGCACTTCCGACTTAGTTCCCGCCACTGTCTCTTCCCATGTATACCTCGGCATGGAGAGATCTAAGATCTCAAGTGATCCTTGAGGGTTTGCCGTTGCTGCCCAAAGACCGTCCGATGACAACGAGATTCCAGTGACTGTATCAGAGTTCTGCAAGGGCGGTGTATCCACCGGAGTGGGCAGCGATCCAGAAAATACGAAATCATGGAATACAAATGCGAACGACGGTGAGTGTGATGCATACGCGATGCTTAGGTGTTCCTTGGAGTCCTCGAAGGTGCGATGCCATATATACCTCCAGAGAGGTCTGGATAGGCTCCCTCCCAATACATTCACCTGCCAGAGAGGGGCAGCCTGCATCTTTTCCCTCATCGACTGTTCGAATGTCCAGACAGTCTCTGATTTGCTGCGAGAGACATCCCAGGACAAGATTTCCTGCTCACAAGCCACAACGAGGTACTTGTCTTTGTCAAAAAAGTGCACAGAGCGCACTCCAGTGCTGTGGCCTTTGGAAAACGTCCGTGTACATTTCCCATTACTGAGATCCCATATCTTCGCTGTCTTGTCATCCGATCCCGATGCCACAAGGCGCCCATCCTTGGACACAGCAACACAGTTTACTGTCTTGCGATGGCCCATCATTCCGCGGACCACATCCCCGCTGGACAAATCCCATACGATGACGAGTTTATCTTCCGATCCGGAGAACAGCCTCTGTGAGTCGCTAGAGAACGCCAAAGATGTCACTGGACCTTCGTGTGTAGCGAGCCGATACAGCGCCTGTGCGCTCCTCGTCGACCAAATCTGGATCGCATGATCCCGCGAACCAGACGCCAACAATGCGCTGTCAGGTGAGAACTCGATACATGTAATTGGTTCGGTGTGACAGCTTTCGTGCTTCAGATGTTCCCTGCCGATCTTTGGGTCCCAGACCGTGACGGTACCACCCTCAAAGGCGGCCGCCAAAAACGCGCCCGAAGGAGAAAAAGAGACAAGAAGTGATGTTGATGAGCGATCTCCAAGACTCGCGATGTTTTCCCCTGTAATCGTATTCCAAATCTGGACCCCTTGCCCCACACCGGCTGTAGCGATTGAGTCACCGTCGGGAGAGAACACGACCGATAATATGGCAGTGTGCAGACTAACGGTTCTCCGAACAGCACCCCAACCGTCAGGCAAACACGGAAATATGGTAAGCGTCCCCAGTGATTGGTGCTTAAACGTTTTGTAGATGGGGCTGCTAGTGGGAACAAAGAAGAGTGCCGTGAGGTAGACGTGCAGTGCGCATTCAGAGATAGAGTCCATGGAAAGCACTACGAGGCGCTCGGCGTCCTCTAAAAGTGACAATACATCTTTGGGGATTTCGCGTAACGTCTAAGGCTCATGTTCAGCTCGGAATTAAAGGGAGAGTATATGGACAAACTCTTAGCCAGCGAACTACTTCGCGCAGCATGACCACAGCACTCTTGAGCTCACCAAACAAGCTGAGTGCCTCTATCCAGCACAATAACACCGTAGTGCTGAACTTTTTTAGCGCGCTTAACAACGCCTCATTCGCGACCCCGTCACCCGAAAGCTGAGCAAGATGGCTGGACCAGAAGCGACAGGAATACAGAAGGGCCTCATCAAATACTGCCTGCCGGCGCTCAGCAAGACCCTGAACCTCGTTGTTCGCCTTGGAAGGATCTCCAATCCCGCATATGTCACGCTTCAAGGAACTCGACATGGTCTCAAGGCACAGCTGGGCTATGAGCCCGTGACACGCATCGGGATCTATCGCAAACTTCTCCGACCGTTGTGAGTTGACCAAGAAGTCGCGGAAAGATGTGTGATAGAACTGGATAGGCTGCGTACCGTCCTCGGATGCTAGGAGAACGGAGCTGAGCTTGGGAATGATTATCCTGACATCCACATCGGGTCGCTGAAATAGTTTGTGTAGACCTGTAACAGACATTGGAATAACCATGCAATAGACGACCCCGAGAATAAGCCGTGCGATGTCAGGATCATGAAAGACTGAAATGGCATCATGATACAGCGAGTCGAGTTCGGCGTAGGCAGACCCAGTAGACTCCGTCACCCTGTCCTCTAGAATGGCTTGCAGGCGTTCAACAGGATGGTGATTCTTATCTCCGATGAATTTAGCAACTGTGAGTGCAAAGATGAACAATCCACCGGTCTTGTTGACAATACGCTCGAGCTCGTCCGACGAGGGCCACAGACGAGGAAGATGTCTCATAACCTGCAAATGTTGTTCATAGGCATCGTCTAGAGCATGGCGTAGGAATGACCGAATGTCAGCTCCTGCGTTAAAGGCGTGGATCTCGAGGGACAACGTGAGAGTTGATATATCTTGCCGACAAAATTGCGACTGAAGCCAAGATTCGGACCTGCTCGTGATCAACATTCGCAATGGGAGTGACGTCCTCTGAGAGAGAAGGGCGACGAGGGTGACGAGCTCCGAGACAAGGCTCTCGTCGTCACACTCGTCAAGTGCGTCCAGTATAATCAGAATGGGTTTATCGGGCATTTCTGTCGCAGTAGACAATGGTCCGAGTAAAAGCTTTTCCATCTGTTCTCGAAGGACCTTTATCGGGATCATAAAGTCCTTCTCCAGTGCCGTGATGATAGCAGGTCGGATAGATGGCAGTAAAGCGAGCAGTTGTATCGCAAGTGTCGGTATAACATGCTGTGTGGTCCGGCGTTCAAGGTCCCGTCGGGAAAAGAAGAAACTGGCAGCAAGCCGGTCCTCGCCCGCGTATTTCTCTGCTATCGTTTGTGACACTGCTGACTTTCCCAAACCGGGTCGCCCATTCAGCCAGCATATTGGCTTCTCGCCCGGTTCGTCTACCCAAGAGGAGATGCGGGCAATTAGCTCGACACGTGTACCTTCGATGCATTTTGGCGCCGGATAACGCTGGGCTGAATCATGTGTGGCACTTAACGCGCTCACTTTCCGAAGCGATTCTATGAGATCTGTGTAGAACGTCAGTGTCTATGGTCGTCGGTATGACTGCAACTGCGACCCCTTACTTGACTGAGAATCCTGTATAATCTGGTTACCGTGTACGATAGTGTTGACTGTCTGACTGCCTTGCACCGTTGATCGGTAATATTGGTCCCGATGGACTTCACTAAAGGTAGAATGGCTAGCATCAATATGGGATGAGTTGTTGAACATGACTGCGTCAAGAGCGCCCAAGCCGTTCAGGAAGAAAGGAGAGGCCTGGCGACCAATCCCAGTCCTTTGACTTTATAGGCAGGATGACCCTGGGAATACGCAAACGTAAAGCCTGATTACTGAGTGATTCCACCCAAGTCTTGAGATACTTTAGCAACGGAAGGGGAGGAATGCTTCACCTTTTACATGGTTGAAATCTGAGTCGGGCCTTGCTAGTCTCGCCGTTTCAAAGTTGTATGTAAACTGCACGGTCCGACATGCCGAGCACGGCCACTGCGCTGTATGAACAAGTCTCGATAATCAATCCAGTCATCTATTTCTGCCCAGACATCTTTTTCATCTGTACTAGAATCCTGTCAACCTCAGCGACATATCTGTCCGATAATTTCTGAAACTGACACACCAGACTCAGTCAGTGTCCACATTCGCCACAGCGGTAAACCCACCTCGTCCAATTCGACCGAATGTTTCCCGTATTTTCCTTTTTTAACGCTAGCCTGGTGATGCTTGCGAATCTGAACACGCACGTCCTCTGCCATCCGATTGGCCATTGACACCAGGGCATTCCGAGCCTCGACTGTTGGCCTAAAACATGCCAGGCTCAGTACACGCACGTCATCGTAAAACGAACCGACTTGGGTATAGGTATTTTGAGCGTCCGGGAATCCATCCGTTGAGGGACGATATTGGGTAGTTTGGCAGCGTATATCCCCTGCTCGACTGCTTTCGTGTTCTACTAGATATCCATGAGTACCTGTCACCGACGAAAGAAAGAGTGGCACGCACATGCTCGTCAAACACGGTGACGAGCAATACAGACCCGTCCTTGACCCCAACCGTCGCCACCTCTTCGAGTTTTACAGGTGCATCCTGCCGCCATGCGACGGTGACACGGACGGGCGACAGCAATGCTGGTGTGACGCGCCCACTTGCGCGTGTCTCAAACCCGACTACTTCTTTGCGGAACCAGTCGACGGCGGCAGTCATCTTTGACTCGGTCTTGGCATATTCGACCCGTGTGTCTTCCGACTCAAAGAGTTGTTGTGAACCGGGCACAAATGACGCAGTAGACTTGACTTTTGCTTTGGAGGCGTACGTTCGCAAAACCGGTGAGCGATAAAAGGTATTCAGCTGGGAAATGGCAATAGGAACATGGCGAGAAAGGAGAGCTCGACGAGCCAACTGTCGAAAAAGTGACATGCGCTGTACAAGATGCATTGCAGAAATTTCCTATTACCTAAATAAGGATGACCCCTATGCATAAAATGATGAAGACAGGCCAACGCGACAATCTAGTAGTGCTACAAGTACTCTACATAGTCTATCTATCCTCTATGGAAACCTCTTGCTCAATCCATCGTATATCAAAAAGATAATCGCACTGCTCGGTATCGACCTCGCCACAGTAATCCCACAACCAGCATAGAACCCACGGATGCCTTGTGCCCTGTACATTGCCCGCGCTGTCTCCAAAAACGTAGGCGGGGCGACACCCTTTGCGCGCGGTCGTAGCTCCTCTTCAGTTTGCATCGCGCTCTTGATCGTATCCGCCGGGAAGAGGGAAAAGTTGAATACTGCCCCAGCGCATGCTCCAGATACGGCCGATTCCCAGGGAAGAATATCCTTGCGCGCAAGAGACGCGCCTGTGCGTGCCGCACGTCGCTGGACGAGTTGAGCTCCGACAAACTCCTTGCATGCGAACCACGCAGCACTGCCGCCACACTCTCGGATGAGCGTGCCTGTCTGACCCAGCCAGAGACCGCGGAGACCGTCATTGCGGATGACAGAAGTGAGAACCGCAATGGGTCCAGGGAGCACGCGCGATCTGTGTAGCGTCGGACCCGGCGTGGCAGCTGCGGTCCCTAGGGGAGATGACTGAATGGATGCACTAGAGACATTTGCGGCAAGCATCTGGACCTGCATTTTACATTTTACAAGTTCCACAGGAGTCCTGAAATGAATTCGTAAATGAATCACACCGCCATCCGAAAAGACGCACAGGACAAAGCTCGTTAAAGCGCCAGCACCGGCACCGGCAAGTGCGAGTTGAGGCAACGTCAGATCCTGTAAAGGGGGTGTTGCAGTAACCCATCGTATAGCATGCTGTAGCTGGCTGTACGACACAAAGAGCGCAGCATTTTCTGCCATGGCACCCATAATTGGTGCAGGTAGTCCCTTTGGTAGCACAAGTAAGTCCATGCTCAAACGCACTGTCAAGACGACGTACACGATAGAGTCCTCGTAAGCCTTCGTTTTTGAACGTCCGGACGAGACAGTCAACGGGGCCAGCGAATCTTGCTGTGGCGTCCAGCACTTGGGATTGGAGCCGGACTTTGGTCAGATCGAAAGGGTGTTCGAGTATCTTCGAGGCCACGCCTGCGATCTGTCTGCATGTTATTGTCCGTCGCTACGTCGATATGTAGATACGCACACTCCCAAAGGTGATGTCTTTGGCTGCAAGGACGGCGGGCGAGACAGCCTGTGTATGGTCGGTCATGACGGTGAGAAGAAAGGACGGTGAAGATGGAAAAGTCGTGCTATCGCATTATTTGAGGTCTGAGTCGACCAATCCTGTATGCCGTGCAAAACTGAGTGGAAAACGCGGACACGCAGTGTCGGATCACATTTTTCTTGTGGCGTTCGGACTTCGGAACGGATAGCGGTGCATATGCTACAGAGTCTAAATCGTCTATACAGCGTGGCATAGGGCGATATCTAGTGGACCTCTGCTTCAAAGGGTACTCGTCGGAAGACATTGCGAGAAACGCCATCGTCTTGAATGACTGTCACTTGCTTGAGAGTGTATCCATTCCTCTTGGGTATCCACCGGAAGAGTATAAACCAATATGCGACGCCCAAAAGCCCAACAGAGAGCGCGACGACGACGTGCGACTGTGATTCATCAGTTTCATCTGCCTGTGTTGGACAATCGGGCAACTCACATAGTAGGGGAGGTGCTCATATGGCTCGTAACCGGCGGTAGGCGGTACCAACGGCACCACGACCAGAAAGACGTTTGAAAGAAAGAAGAGCACGACCGCAGTCTTGTACGCTCGAAATGGTGGTTTCCAATTGTATGACTTGAGGGCGTCGGTATACAGTAGTAGCAACCCGCCAGAGACAAGGAGGTTGAACAATGCAAGGGGGTATGAGGAGTCTATAACAATTATGCGCACGGCAAGCAAATATGTAGCAGCTGCTTACAGTTGACAATGAAAAGATAGGCATCCCCAGGTGGCGTGAACACTACAAGTAACACCGATATCAGGTATTGGGTGAAAAGCCCGGAAAGTGGCGCATTGAACGGCTTGTTGCTTGCAAAGAACGATGAGAACGGGAGAACGCCCTCACGTCCTAATTCTTGGACGACTGCACGATACATGAATCACCTCACTTGTTAGTATACACTAGCAATTCCATACCTCTGCCCTGGGTGAATAACACTGACAGAATATTCCCCAACATAGAGAGGGAGATAATGACACTGAGAATCTAAGTACAGTTAGGCCAGCACCAGCATGAATCCGAGCGACTCTCACTCTTTCAGTAGCAGGACCAAACAGGTTTCGGAAGAATAGCGCACTAGCAAGGGTTAGCTACTGCAAGGAAACAACAAGACTCTTACGCTGGAATCGTGCCTCCGTGAAGCATATCCGCTTTCGATACGACTGCAAAGTAAGCCACGTTCACAAATAAATATACAAACGCGACGAAGCACATCGCCAGCGGTGCCGCTAGTTTGATCGTTTTGACTGGATCACGGACTTCAGACAAGGCGTAGTTGGCATTTGAATACCCAATATACGACCTAGTTCCATGAGTTGTGTCGTTTGAAACGCTGATATGACTACTCGCCAGATGACATTGTACATCCCAATCGTGAATGCGTTGGCTCCATAGTTCGTACCTTCCCAGAACGCCTCCCAAGTAAAGTTGTCTGGCTGATCATATACCTCGCCGACAGCGAAGCCAGGCATGCCAACCAAACACAGGAAACCAGACACGGCGATCAGTATCAAGACGAAAAACTTGAATGCTCCGAGTGCATTTTGAAGCTTTACACCAAATATGGGAAACACGCCGTGTGCGACGAGACAGAACGTTGCGCACAGGAATGCAACGGCACGGATGTTTGTTGATGTCCGCTCGACACCCACAGCATGGAGCGTATCTGACTGAAATCAGCACCTCCGCAGTAATCACCTCAATACACATGCCTACATTCCCCAAACGCCACGCTCGCTGCGGACATCCAACCCTAGGGCAAACCGAGAATAAAATGACGTGGGTGCAAGGCAAGATGGGAAACGCACGCACAATAAACACGCCGTATGCTGCATAAACGCAAGTGGTCATGTATGCAGGACGCCGATAGACATATTCCATATAGGTTTTTTCCCCACCGCTCCGTGGAAGACCCTATGAGAAGGATATGACGGGCGGTGCCAACATAGCGCAAATATCTCACTGTGCCGAATTCAATATATACAGCAGTGCCAGCAGCGGCAATCAAAGCACCGAGGATCCACATGACAAAGGTCATGCCAACGCTGCCCGATGAATTGAGAATGATACTGGGTGCTGCAAAGACTCTACGACAGAGTCAATGAACTCTGTTCACAATGCAAGAACAAGGACATACCCAGTCCCAATCACCCTGTTGAAGATGAGTGAAATGGCGCTGATGAGTCCTATAAAGTAGTGTGAACACTGTGAACGTATGTCCCACATATAGGCTCACCCAGTTGTCGTTTATCGTTGGGTACATTGTCAGTGAACGACGCAGAGTTCACTGTGTGTCGCCATGAGTGATTGAGAACGCCAAAGTCCGGATAGTACGAACCATTTTCGACATCTTGCTGATTCTCAACCGCTGAACGTGACTGGAGGAGCGGTTCTGTCTCTGAGCTTGCTGCCAAGGTTGCAACTGGCGAAGAAGCCGTGCGCTCGTACAACATGGTCTGTCTGAACACGTCGTTGGACCGTGCCGTAGTGGAATGTTGGAGGCGCCAGTCCTAGTGTTGCTGTCGAGGTGAGCTGAGTTCGAGGTTTACCTCGCCTCGTCTCGGTTAAGTGCCACTTCGTTCTGGCTCAAAACACCGAATTGGGAACGAGGTTCGCCTCGCTCACCTCGGGAGACCAGTCAAGTTAGCAGGTTATCATTTGACTAATCTAGTATCTACTATTGCAAGGCTGAATTACCCCTGTTTTACCCCTCATTGTACTCGACTTGTGTAAGATGGATCCCAATTATTAGTTCCATTGGCAAAGCTAGTCAAACCAATTCTAAGCGACCTGACTAAACTTTGCTGCAGCGACAAACTTGGCCAACATTGCTACATGACTGAATTTGTTCCCTTCATTGGTTCTAAGTCTCATGTTCACCTCTGATTCTCAGCAAGCAAGCAGATCCGATGAATTGCAGGGCCAACCTTACTTGCCTCACCCAGGCCTAGCAGCACTCTCGCTGTCCATAGGTCGGGTACCAGCAAACCTAATGAACTCATTCCCTCCTGGCAATCCCATCCATTCTCCATTGGATGGGCCATTCAAGTCCCTGCAAGGCTTTTCACCTCCGGTAGCAACTACCTTGCTCCTGGGCAATCAGCAACCTACTCACCAAGGATTTACTGATGTGCAATTGGGCACCCATGGGCCGTCTGCTACACACCCAACCATGCAACCCACACCTGATCATACGCAACTAGGCCATCAAACAGCATCGGAACAGGTGCTTTATCACCCAGGCTCTGGTCATTCATGGTCAAATCAGTCACAAATTCCGACTACTGGTTATCCACAACCATATGGCCCGTACCCACCTGGAATTCTAGTTGCGCCACCAAATGCGCCACCACTTTCATGGGCCATGGCTACACTAGCTGAGACCCATGTGGCGAGTGCTAGTATATCAACAGAAAAGAGGACCTGGAAACGAAAGAAGGCACCTGCAAAGGAGTCAGTGACGAAAGGCAAGCGGAAGAAGAACCTTGACAAGAATTCCCCAATCGGTACACAGTCATCAGAAGCGACTACCACTAGCACAGCAAGGCCATCTATTGAGATTTTGACTGCACCTGTTTGTGGTGTTGGTCCGTTATCAGTACCAAATGAAGGAGCTGCTCGAATGCTGCCACAGACTGCTAGTGGCTCTAGTACTTCCCGCGAGTCAAAAACAACGGCAACTGATGTCTGGTATTTTCTTTGGGCGATGAATTCCAGTGAAAAGCCTGAGTCAAAGCCCATGAATCAGCCACGGTTAATGCACAAACCAGACACTAATTTTGTTGCATGCAGACTATGTGGGTAAGCGTCACATTAACCCAAATGTCCGGTTGCATAGTACTCACATGTTACTTCTACTATA
>JBBPTN010000601.1:0-12537 GCA_038094075.1 Xerocomus spinulosus
AGAGAGCACTGATAAACTAGCAGGGGGACAGGAGAAAACAGAGGCAAGCAGAGGGATGGGGTGGTGACAACTGGAGTAAAATCCAACTAGAAAAGGACCAAATCAAGACTTGAGCAGGTAGGGTCAGTATCTTGGAGGATTTAATCTGATTTGACACAAGAGAAGACCAGAAAAGAAAGGCGACAAGGCGGTACAGCAAAATGACGATCAAGGATAGGTGAACTTGACAGGAGGGCAGCAGGGATGAGCTTACAAGAGATAAAGAGCAGATGAGAGACTGTTGCAACAAACAAGAATTACAAAACTCACAGGAGGAGGAGCAATTATTTCAGGAATGGAGATGGGCGACTAGAGCGTTATGAAACAGGAGAAGCAAGAGCAGATAGATGGCAGAGGATGCGATAGCAGGATGAAACAAGACTAGAAAGGAGTGATCACATATGAAATCAGTGCCGATCCAGGCTAAATGCTCAAGGAACAGAGCGTACAATATCAAATACTAGAACAGATACGAGATTGTGTGTAGAGTGAGATATGATCGGCAAAGGTGGGATACCGGCGTTGAAATTGGATGGGCTCGAGTTCCAGGGAACACTAGCAGATGAGAGAGAATTTGACGCGGCTTGCAGTGATGGCTGAATAAAAGGAAAGTACAGAAAAACGATCAATTCCGGGCGGGTACGACGATAAGAGCATTCGCACCTGGTACAAAAATTTGCACCTGCTATATGGCAGCGAGAATGATAACAGAAAGGAAAGAATTGACAACAATGTGCTTTAGAGTTGATCAGGCGCCTACTGGCGAGACTCACTAGTGAGGGTTGCAACAGAAGTTGCGTGTTCACCAAATCCGAACACAAATTTGACTAGACTTTCTACTTTCCACGATTGACCGGCCTAACTACTCGGTATCAAATGACGACTGATACTGTAATACTGTGGCATAGTATGTTCCGCTGCAAACGATTTGAAGGACAACCCCAGCAACCAAACAAATATGAAAGAATATGTGTCATGACTCGACACGGCTTGCGTAAATCAATGACGCTAGCTTTTGAGTATCCATCTCCTCGTCTCTCGGCACGAATGCACACGGGAATGGGAGTGGATGTCTAAAAAATCACTGGCATCAGTTGCCAAGTCCAAGCTACTAGAGATTCACGCACGTCGTCACGCCCGTCATCCACTCAACATTCTCAGAGCCCTCTGTCTTCTCAATCCTAAATAGCGCTAGTATACACACTATCGCGGACCACAGGGAGGCGTCTGCCACATATCTCCCCGGACTGTGAAGTGCATCATGTACACCATGAATGGTTGCCCAGCCATCAATGGCATTGACGCACCAAATTCGGCGCCCAAACCCGAACGTCCAAGAAATATTGTCCTCGTTTAGCGTACCGTCAGCTTGTAGGAATCGCCCTGGCATAAACGCCTCAGGATTTGGATACCTTTTCTCATCTTGCGAGATTGCCCTGCGATCCCCATCGTCACTGTTGGCATACACATATACTCAATGAAAAATTCCCTCACCAGAGATTGGCTAGGACGATGACACCTATGCGACTCGATCAGTTATAGCCACTGCAATTGGCAATATTGTCTACCTTTTGGAATGTAATAACCTTGATAAACATCATCTTCAGTAGTGGCATGAGGAACGCCTGGAGTGCGTCAGCAGATCTGGGGCCCAAGTGCCGGATCGAACACACCAAGTGGTGCCACCGGACGCCACCTCATCGTCTCGCGTAACACCGCGTCCACATACGGTAGAGACTCCCGATCTTCGAAATCTGGTAATCGCTGCCGTCCGACCACACGATCGATTTCTTCCTGAGCACGAAGTTGAACCTCTTGGTGGTTCATCATGAGATAGACAAACATGAAGAGCGAGGAACTGGTCTGCATTCCTCGCGTCACTCCTTAGGTCAAGAGAAGAAACGGGCAAAACGAACCGTCTCGACCGTCGCTGAGACATGATCAGCACCGATAAAAAAACGAGGCTATAAGGATGACCATTACCTGCATAGAGCGTTCCTGCGGAGAATTTGATCGCTTGCACGAGATCTGGGTTCTTGGAATCGTCCTCGAGACGGTATCGGGTGATCGCATCCGCCACCAAGGATGGCATTGCATTACCTTCCTCCTTTATGACACGATAAGCCATGCATACGCGCGGACCCTGAGTTCGACACGTACGACACGTTGCTTGACCCATGCGTACGGTGCATTCAACGCCTCAGACGTCAGACGTCGACATTCGGCAGCCTTGGACTTGAATCCCATTCCTGGAACCCACGCTGGCAGGACCTTGACTTTATAACAGATCCATCAAAACATAAGCGGGAGTCAAACAGTAAACACCCACGGAACGGAAACGCGGCACATACTGCGGCTATTTCGGGGGTGGCAATGCGGAAGAAGATATCCCCAGCACGTTGCATTGACGTTCCCCATGGTTCTCCATCTTTCACGTCGTAACCGTACGTCACTGCCATCACCACGGTTGCAGAAAATCTGTGCAAGACGAGTAATACTCAGCGAGGAGATCCAAAATTTAGGCGAGCGGCTTTAACACGCACGTGGAAAAGTGGTTCCCGTACCGCGTTGGCTCATCCAATAGTTGGGTCAGCATCTCGTACGCATTCTGGAGTTGTTTTGGGCGGTAAGTCAGCGCTGCGTTGGCGTTGAAGACCTGGTGCAACAGTCGTCGGTATAGCCTAAACCTGGGGCCGTACCGTGAGATAGAGGACACCCAATCCCAGCCGAACCTTTTTTTTTTTTTGCATGACCATCAGCGCAACACGGAACGGAGGGTACGACGTACAGTTCAGCGACTGCGGATACGGGGCGATCCGAGTACTTCCTGGATCTTTTGTCAAGCAATGCTGTGGCAACTTCTTCAGAGTTCAATATAATGATTTCCTGGTTTAGTACGCGTAGGTAGACGATATCCCCTGAACGAAGATGGCACGTCAAAACCGTGTACTGGGATACAGCGAGGTACGTACCGTATCTCTTTGACCATGCTGTATAAGTCAGGTAGGGTGCGTCCTTGTTCACGCCGAACACATTTCCAAGTAAAGGAATGGGTACAGGCCCGGGTGGGAGTGGTAGATGGACAGATAGCCAAGACTGTCTGAGTAGTCTGAGTGTGCATCCAATTGCCAGCAGAACAGCGGCGAGTCCCAGCAGGGCTGTAGACATGACTGCTGAACCGAGGTAGATTTGCACTGGAACGACCGCATTTCATTCAGCGGGGGTAGAGTTGCCAAGATGATTTTGGACTTGCATTCCCATCAGCTGATCATGGTCAGTGTGTTGGCGATCCCGCGAATAATGAGGAGGGATATGGATCACTACTTTGTCCGACCTTGTTCACCGTTTCAGTCGTTCCTACTAATAGCTGTCACGTGTAAGTCATACCTTCACCACCACCCATGTTTCGACATGTCCACAGAAATCTAACATATCTTCTTAGAGGCCCACATCCTGCACAACACTCGACCATGTCTCTGCCATACACAGCCGAGAAACAGGTCGCTGTGGCCGCTGTGCGGCGCGCATGCGCACTGACGTCTTCCGTCTTTAACACACTCGTCAAGAACGAAACGCTCACAAAGGGCGACAAGTCGCCCGTGACAGGTGAGCTAGGTCACTCCGTATGCTCAAGCTCTGACGTCTGCAGTGGGCGACTACGCTGCCCAGGCTGTTGTCAATACAATCCTCGGCCGGGCGTTCCCGACAGATCCTATCGTGGGCGAAGAAGACGCGGCTGAGCTGCGTCGAGAGAGCGGGGAGGCTCTCAGGAATCGGATCATTGCACTCGCCAATGAGGCGCTTACAGCCGATCTAGGACCAGACGAGAAACCGGAGTGGGGACTCGGACCAGACCAAACTCGGACCGCCGAAGAACTCTTGGATGCGATTGATCGTGGCAACGACCAGGGAGGTCGTACAGGACGTTTGTGGTCGATTGATTGATGTATGTGACAAGCGTGTTTGATGTCTCGCCGTTGTGTAGGTCGATGGACGCTCGATCCCATCGATGGCACAAAGGGATTCTTGCGTGGTGGGCAGTATGCCGTGTGTCTCGCGCTGATCGTCGATGGGGAGGTCGTGCTTGGAGTCATTGGGTGTCCGAATCTGCCAGTGGTGCACACCGAGCCAGATGGACCCAAGGGTTGCATTTTCGTTTCCGTCAAGGGTCACGGAGCTCAACAGGCACGTATGACTCCATGTCTAATGTTTTTGCTCTTACATATACTCACAGACTACACTCTCGGGTGACCACCCGCTGCCCTTGAGTATCCCACCTGTTGAACCCGGGACAATCAACTTTTTAGAATCTGTTGAAGCCGCACACGCAGACCTTGTCTTCAATGACAGGGTATCCAAGCTACTGAACATCACGCGCACTCCGACACGCATGGATAGTCAGGCCAAGTATGGCTGTCTAGCCAGAGGAGATGGCAGTGTCTACCTCCGAATGCCCACAGGTACCGGATATCAAGAAAAGATCTGGGTGAGTAAGCTCACGTCTTTGTTCACTCTAATATGAGACATTCATTGTTGTGCAGGATCACGCATCAGGGTCTTTACTCGTTCGGGAATGCGGTGGTCTCATCACGGATTCACGTGGTCAACCTCTTGATTTTGGACTTGGACGAACCTTGGGGGAGAACTATGGGGTCGTTGCTGCGGGCAAGGACGTTCATGGGCAGGTCATCACCGCTATCCAACAAGCCTTGGCAGAGAAGTAATCGCGTCAATGTGACTTCGGAGTGGTTGTAAAATTATGCCGTGCATCGCCACCGATCATTCAATAGAATGTCTTAGATCTAAAATGACAAGTACTAGCTTACCTTCCTCCTCTTTGCACTTGGAAGTCAATACGAATGGCCTCTTGGTACGTCTCAGCCATTTCACTTGTCTGAATTTTGTGACCAGACTTTAGGATCGACGTCCTTTCTCTTTTCTTGGTACGCAACTCGATCGAGCCACTACATCCGACTTGAACTTCCTACAGACCACCCTCTTCTTTGTCGGCTCTGTTATTGGCATCCTCTATGCCGTGCGAGGTATTTCCTCGTATCTTCGGTCCATGAAAGCGTCGTACGTCTCTATTCGCTTCAGACTCCATACTGGGCTGACAGCAGACAGACTCGAAAACAAGGGCATCACCATTTCCCGTGATGGCGTGGCGCTCAAGACACAGAAGCGGTTTGACCGAGATACCTACGTCGACGCGACGCAGAGGTGTGTATGGTATTTTACTACGATCGAGCATTGTTGACCGATTGTTGCGTGGCAGAGGCTTGGTCAAGGCACTTGGCGCGGCGACGGTCGGACCCAACACGCGCAAGCGTGCGTTCTTACCACATTCGCAGCCGAGCATGGACGGGGCATCGACCGGTATTGCTACTGGACATGAGCAGGAAAAGAATCTGTTTGGTTGGATATTACGCAGACCGCCAAGTGACGAGAAACATTAATCTGAGACTCGGGACTGGGTGGGGCAGGTTTGGCATGCAGTTTCTTGGTTTCACACATATTTTTTTGATCTATTGCATTCTTTCGGTTGACATCAAAGGAATACGTTTCGCGTAAATTTGTGTCAACGTTCGATCCCAGTCATGAACGTGTTCTCCAGCCCGTCTGTCTCTGCCTCCATAATCATGCCATCCCGAGTCTCTCGTTGCTGCATGCGCATCGCCGCCCGCCTCGCCCTCTTGGCATCTCTTTTCAACATCTTTCGAGACAATGGATGGCTCTTGGCAGCAGCTTCCTCATATGCTGACAAATCCTTCGCTCGCCTAAACCGTTTCGGGGCCCGCGAAAATGACGAATCCTGCGAGTGTGAACGTTTGAGGGGCAACTGAAGCATAGTGTCGTCCGTCACCATCGCCACGCCATGACTCTCCATGTCGTCGTCCATCACGACCTCTTCAGTCCGCGCATCCTCTAGTGCAAATGCGCCAGCATCTGCAGCGCCAAACAAACCTCCCAGTTCAAACGGTTTTGAAAATTCGGATAAGATCTGCGCTTGGCCGACAGTCTCTGCACCTGGAGCTATTACAGCAATAGTGGTCCCGTTGGACGTTCCCGGAATCGTCGAGGGTATCTGGGATGGGTGGATCGCGGGTGGAATCGAAAAGTATGGAATTTTTTGGTGATTCCAATCCATCAACACATGTCGCGTGGCAGAAAGCACATCGGGCGCACCACCCTAGTAGGTGGGACATCAACAGGCCCGTTCGAGAGAAAAAGACGCCAAGGGAAAGAATCACCTTGTGAAGCCTCCCACTGCTGAGCGCCACCATGGTCAAGAACTCGAGCGTGCTGGAGAATTCTGGAAGTCCATATATCTTTTGTAGCGTTGCGTGCTCTGTTCGGGAAAGGATCTCCTCCACTGGACAAAAAGTTGTAAAATGAGATCAATGTGAGAAGCATGGTCATTCACCGACAGCGATTGGGTCTTCGATATCCTCAACTTTAACCACGTTTCGGAGTAAGATGCTACCTTTTTGTCGCTGACTGATTGCAGCAGCGGCATCCTCATCCTCGTCAAATACAACGCCAGGAGAGTCTATTATTTTAAGTCCCCGCTCAAGTTGGACCGTCTGCAGGTCCTTGGTATGTCCAGGTTGTGCTGCTACTGCGCACACCTAACAAAAAGGAATACGATCGCTGAATAAACGAGATACCGACGAGAGACAAGAGCAGACCTTGGATCGTTTTAGAGAGTTGATCAAACTACTCTTACCCACGTTTGGAAACCCAACAACACCGACCGTCACGCTTTGCGTTGCACTAGGCTTGTAGGCTTTCAGGAGCCGAAGCAGTGCCGGTGCTGTCGCACAAGACAAGTTCGATCTTTGATGAGAAGAGGCTGAACGGAAGGGGAGGGTCGGCGTGTAATGTCGAAGATATCGCAGCCACTGCTGTGCGTTCTCCTTTGGCACGAGATCTGACCCATGAGTCAACCCAAATAGCGTCTTGGTGAAATAAGTGGAAAGACAGGACCACACACCTATCTTATTCAGGACGAACACGAGCTTTTTCCCTTCGCTCTCACGTCTCCGAACCTCCTCTTCGACGAGTCGACTACGGCACCCCTCTGGATCACGCGCATCAAGAACGAGGATGATAATGTCGCTTTCGTCTATGACCTTGTGTAGCGCACGAACATAATGACGACGAATCTGTTCCTTGGTTTTCTGAGCGGGCGATACGGCCATCAAGGAGTCAGATGCATGCGCTTGGTCAATGGACGTGGCCAGCATCGCGAGTGAGGAGAGCGTAGGCTCGGACGCCATCGTTGCATCTGGATCTGCACGGGCAGGGGGCTGGACGAAATTCGGAAATCAGCTACGATGCAAGACCTCGAGAATACACTTGCCGAACGCGCTTTTTGTTTTTCTGCATTTCGTATTTTGAGATCGGGAAGTTTTGGAACGCCTGGGTCCTTCTTCAGCTCTGGGGTGACATTTTAGGGCAGTCCTGGGTACGATTTGTGGAGTTTTTGAGAGACACACTAGGTTTATGTGGGATCGTGGACTTGTGTGATTCTGGAAAGGATTAGTCGGATAGTACAAGTGAGTTGGTAGGAGAGCGTACTGTTTCTACCCATTGTCACGGTAAGAAGTACTATTGGTTCACCGCGATCTCCGACGACTCAATCCATGCAGCAGGTAACAAAGAAAAGTCACTCTCAGTGAAATGTAAAGATCACTACGGTGGAACGGAGTCCAGCGTGCCTGGGCTGCTGCGCACTGATGGAGGTGTGTAATGTTAAGTTATTCTCGACATGGATCTTTTCCAGGACCGTAGCTTGTTGGCTGTAATGCCACGCCACTAGTACCCAAACGAACCATCGGAACGGGGCGCGCTTGGACAAGGTTTTGCCAGGTCATTGTAAGGGTTTGCTCCAGAACTTATCTGTGCCTGAGCCATCTTTCGACTCGACGCTACATGGAGTATCAATATGGAGACGCTTTTGTTCTCGCCTTTCTCGCAGAACATTCAAGAGTGTGGTAGACGTCCTGTTTTTCATGGACCCGACCATTGGTGAGAGAGATGGCTCAGCATATCCTCTAATTTGAAGTATGTGGCCTGACAGTGGCTTTTCTGGAATCGTAGTGCTTACAGGTTCCTCTAGTCTTCAGCGCCGTCCTTCGAGTCTTTGGACTCATTGTTACCACCTGGCGGGTATACTTTCGTCTTAGAATTCATCGTTTCTGGTGGGAGGATGCATGGGCAATGGTAGCTCTGCTTTCCTGCCTTGCCGCGTTAATAGGGGAATGGATATACCTGCACACTTGTACGTCCATGATGATCAGGATCCCATCAACTCAACCGATCTACAGACAACTTGGCTTCCATCGTTGGGTTCCGGCTTTACACCCTGGGATCTGCTTCCATCGTCAGGTAAGCCCCTCTGGTAAAGTGTTACAGTTGTTCTCGATACAAAGGTTGGTAGGGCAACACATTTGAGCGTCATATTCTCCGTCATACGCATCCTACCCCAGTCCTACTACGCAGATTTGCCTACGCTTGTGCAATTTGCATAGGCATCTTCTGGATTGTTGCTATTTCGGGAATAATCTGGCAGTGTACCTCGGATTCAAATTGGCATCACCAAGTTTCACAAGTTTGCGTCGGAAATAGGCAGTTCGTAATTTTTGGGTTTACGTGTAAGCACAATTGCGATGCTTCTAAAAGGGCTGATGCAGATGCATTGTCTCATGATAGCGGATTGCGTAACAGTGGGAATCCTCATCGCGATACCCTTGCGTGTGCTCTGGCAGGTCAAGTTACCCAGGCGTCAACGACGCATGTTACTTTCCATCTTTGCCTCCAGTGCTGTGCTTGCACTCGCGGCCATCTTTCATGTTGTCGGCTATATAGTTGTGTTCAAAATACTTTTGGTTGCCGGTGTCGATTTTGAGGTGCGTCTTGTGTATATTCTCATCGCCTTGCGTTTACCCCGAGTTCACAAGTGTGCATGCTCAATCATCGTTTGTAACCTCTTTATCGTTTTGGGGTGTGTGGTGGTCAAAGGTCGAAGTCGGCAGCGACGTCAGAGACGGACTCGGATGACTTTACGCAGCCCACACGGCAGACTGCACGATCGCCAGCTACATTGACGACAGTCGAGATTGGTTCGAACATGACGCAACACCTTGCCAGCCAGACGCAAAGCCATTCCGTCTGTACTGACAATGTGCGTGTCTAGTTATATGATTCGGAAGGTACATACAGCACTGTTGTTTTGATTCATTCTAGTGACTCGACAATCGACGGAAGTAATTTATCATGATCAGCGACACCCAAATGACCAACGTTTGACATTCTCCTAGCGACTTCGATACTCCACTTGATTCTGACTGCGAGGGTGGCCACGGTTAACTCAAGGCTTGTCACTTGTCAAATCTCACCGACCACGATAACAAGTGGCACAGGGGGGTCACATCGAGCGAAAGGCGTCGATCGGCGCCTCTCTGAAACAATAGAAATGCAAAATTTCTCCACCTCCCACGTGTCCAAGCCACTAATCAGCAAGGCGGTGTGCAACGTTATTCCTTATGGACGTCGAGCATAGCATGATTAGAGCAGCTCAATCCATAGGTGGCTATCGCACTATCAGACCACCTGCCGAGTACAGCACAAACAAGAAGACAGTTCAGCGAAGCTCGCTTCGGCGTGATCACGACTCGCTTCAGAAACTTATTCATCCCTGTGCGTCTTATACAACTTACAGTTTGTCCTGTTTATAGTATCATCAAATTCAGGTACCCCGTTCTCATGCTTGCATGATATATATAATCAATGTCCAGTGTGATAAACTTCTTTCTGCATAGCATCGAAGATGTATGACCCAGCGTCCATCCCGATACGAGGTCTGTGTTCTTAACAGCGTTTAGGAAAGTCTTGCGGCTAATTCTTCACTCAGTCGTCAGTTCGGTGCTCCGAGTCCTTGGAATCTGCATCACCACCTGGCGCATATACTTTCGCCTTAGAATCCATCGTTTCTGGTGGGAGGATGGGTGGGCAGCTGTAACACTGCTTGCTTGCTTAGCCTCATTGGTAGGGGAGTGGATATACTTGCTCACGTGTACGTTTGACTACATGTCGGGATCTGTGGTCCATGGTAGATGTCATCTCACAACTAACTCACAGACAACCTGCCTTCCAACGTCGGCTTCTGGTTCTACGCTGTAGGATCTGCTTCCACCACTTGGTGAGCCCTTCCTTTTAATGGCATATTTTATGATTTGTGACCTGAGGTCATACATGGCGGGCAGTGCGGCACATTTGACCATCCTACTCTCCATCATACGCATCCTCCCAGAGACTCGACTGCGTAAATTTGCCTGCTTTTACGCGGTGTGTCGTGGCATCTTTTGGGTTCTAATTATCGCCGGGAAGATTTGGCGGTGTGCATCAAATCCAGTTTGGCACCATTATGATCCACCATCCTGCCAGGTCGGCTCACTAGTTGTGATTTTTGAATTTACAAGTAAGCGAGGCCGTAATCGCTGGAGAAAGGCTGATGCCATGTTTCTTGGCAGCGGATTGCTTAACAGTAGGGGTGCTGATTGCGATACCCCTGCGCGTGCTCTGGAGGATCAAACTACCAAAGCGTCAACGACACATGATTCTATCTGCTTTTGCCTCCAGCGTCGTGCTCGCATTCACGGCCGTCTTCCATATGGTTGGTAGTGTGCTAAACGTTGATTTGGTTTTGGTGGCCGGTACCGATCTTGAGGTGCGTCGTGTAGTTTCAAGTTACTTGCCTATGCTGACCCGAATGCACAGAATGCATCCTCGATCCTCGTATGCAACCTGCTCGTCGTCGTGACGTACATCTACCGTCGTTTTCTGCGCAATCGTGACTTGAACGACACGACGTCAGAGACGGACTCTGATTATTTCACGCAGCCAATTGGACGGTCGACGCGGTTACCAATGACATTGACCACGGTGGAGATGGACACTTTGACGACGCACCATACCCCTCCGTTATCCACACAAAGTCGTGCTATCCTCAACTAGTATCGTGTATAATATGTACAGATTAAATTATTTCCGGAATCGCGCAGTGTGTTTTTTTTCTCCGGTATTGAGTGCATACCATGAACGGCCTGATATAAAGCTATATAGATTAGACCCGGAATGTCTCGGTAGATTAGAATGCGTGTAGGCACGAATTTCGGAGTAACCAATGGGAATGAAAAACTTGAAGATGTTGTAGTTCTACCTTCCATCATGGTACTTCCGACCATTCGCCGTTTGCTGAATGGAAAGCCATCCCATCAATGTAAACATGTCTCAGGCTAGAGGCAGCATCGATATTCTCGCGGAGAATATCCCGAATCTCTGCAAGTCGGACTCTCTGGAAGAAATGGTAGTTTTCCCGTATCAATTCAAGTGATTGTAGGCCTGTTATGAGACCAATGCCATCCAAGATCATGGAGAGACCCTACATGGGATGGTCAGGTGCCCACACCGGATATTCAAGGGACATATATTTTACTTACATCAACTACGTCCGATATATGAAAGTTGAGTGTGAGCGAGCGAAGCTGAGGTAAAATCGTCCCTTCGGGACCATCAAGTATGCGTCGGGCAATTCCCCGGGGTGACTTGGCTCCAACACCAAGGGGAAGCCACAGCGACTCGACAGATTGGGGCACTTGTACGAGCACGTCACGCATCATTTTGATGTACCGGCGGTTGACCAGGCATGACCTTTTCCCTGAACGAATGCAGAGTTCTTTGAGCGCAAACTGGGAGGACCAATCAACGTAATCCAGAGCTGCAAGATCCAGAGCGAGGACGCGCAAGTGTTGAACGTCTACAGCCGCAAAGGGTTGGCGATAGTCGTCGCAATTGAAGACTTGAAGACAAGCCAGCTTGACTTGGACCCACTTCTCAGGTTCTTCGTCCGCAGGGCCCCGCAAAAATCGGCACCGATCAAAAGACAGGTTTTTGAGTTCATTCAGGGTTCCTATGGCATTCCACTGTTCTGCATCCACGTCGCTGTTTGAAAACTCGAGATGACAGAGGTGCGTCATGTGTGTCAACCCAGTAATATACTTTTTGATGAATAGCCGGACTGCCCATAAGCCGTCGTCGAGTTTCCAGTCTGTGAAATGGCAGACTTTGACCTTTTGGGCAAGAGCGAGCGCGAGGGGCTGCTTCGCAATGAGTTGTGTGCATAATGTGCTTTCGCGCGATTCCCTAATAGGATCCGGATGGACCCGGACAGGCCTGTCATTGCGGAACAAAGAACCAGAAAACTCCAGATGTTCGAATATGCGGGGAAGGCAAACGTTGGCGAAGAACCTGCATACGCAAGAGAGACGTGTGAATATTCGGGTCTGTTCTCGAGTGAGATCTTCAGCAGACGGGGCGATGAGTTCAAATATTTCAAGGTATATCTCGTTTGGTATGAGTGGCAAGACTCGGTCTGCAATTCGTCGCTCTGGAGCTATAAATAGAGATTGGGTAACTTCAGCAGATAGAAGGGAT
>JBBPTN010000602.1:0-12536 GCA_038094075.1 Xerocomus spinulosus
CAACCTCAGTCGTGTGGTCGGCCGCCTCGGCGAGCAGGTCGTCTGCAGAGGGGAACGCCTCGTTGGGCGCAATAAATCGGTGCCCCAGCGTTATCATGCCCTGTCGAAAAGGCCTAGCCCCCCAATTGCACCGAAAGAGGGCCTTGTTGCGTTTCTGAAAAGTGGAATAAAAGTCCTCTGGAGTTATCCTTGAGCCGCCTTCAACTCAAAGGAAGCTGAAAGGTTATGTCTGTTAGTACTGGAGGCATGCAGGCAAACGTGGAGGCATACGTGCGATACAACCAACGGGCTTCGTCACCATACTGAATTCCAGCTAGGACCGCTTGAGCCTCTCTGAAACCGCCCCCCAACAACACTAGCAAGATTTCCATCAGGGGCTTCGACAGAAATGCTGGGATGCAGGCGTCCATTCCCTTCAGGTTGCTCGTCTTGCTGTACCTTGTGATTATAATGCACTCCTTGCCTTGAAACACAAGATTTCGTGGACGATCAGCATTGCGTATCTGATGTTGCAGGAACTGCGTTGCTCTGGAGGATAACTGGAGAGCAACGTAGAAGAGATGGAGGACATGGCCCCATAGCCTGTCTGCACGGTCCAAGAAACTCCTCACAGCGGCCCTGTCCCATGACCACTCTCCACTGAGAAAACAGCCAAGTTTCTCTCTCTCCACAAGCGAAAGGAAAAAATCATGCTGCCTCTCCTTGAATGGCGACTCTTCCAGGAAGCAGTACCCACGTTGCGAATTTCCAAGATCGTCGGCAATCATTTCGGGCGGTGAAGATGGCCAAGCACCACCGCTGAGGGAAATAAACCCATCCTTGATCGTTTGGATCAGAGTTTGAATCCCACTCCTCAGTTGGTCCAGGTGAAGGTACTCCTTTGCAATCGAGATCCACTGGTGTTCCGGGTCCACGAACACCTCAGGATCCTTTACCTGCGAGCGTGCAAGGGACGACGCGAACTGCTGAAGCTCCCAGATCGTGTTGAAGGGAGTGGGCGTGCCTAGCTTCAAGACCAAGTTATAGAGGCGGCCGACGCGCCTGCGAGATTTCAATTAGGAACGAGACAGATGATGCGTGCATGGAACTTACTCGATTGCATGTTCGGTGGGCATGGATTTCTCAATGCCCCATATTGCCTGGTGGAGAACTGTCAGTCGAAAAAAGTACTTCAGTTTCGCCAGTAACGGAGTCAAGTCGGATGCTTCCATGAAGCTGCCGTCATCGCGGAGGGCGATCAGCCATATGAGTTGTTGAAACAGATCGTCCCATCGCTTTCGGTCGAGTGCGTCAGGGGTATAAATGAGGGACCAGCAGAACGACTGGTAGTTTTGTACAAGCTCGTCCATGTCGATTGTAGGCATCTGTGCTGAAGCGAACTTCCTCAGCCCCTGAATGAAGAGCTGAAGAAGCTCCTTCTGCCTCGTGGTAAGGTGGAATGAAAGGTTGAGCTTGTGGCCTAGTTCCTTGCGAACAATTGCCCTCAGCATCTGAACGTATAGATCCGTGTACTGGGCATTGTTCTTTGAGACCATGCGAAAATAAGTGCTTGCCCTTTTGTCAAAACGTCAGCCCCGTATAGTGCAAGCTTTAGCGAAGCATCCTACTGGCTAGGAGAAAAGTCCGGGCCATTAAGCAATATCTTCGCCATTGTGAACGAGTGGGAGGATTCATAGAAGGCCCCTCGCACATTATCATGGTGCGTTGTGACCACCTTTTCCAATGCTAGGAAAATGCCCTCGTCCTCGGCCTTGTCCTCGCCTCGTTTTGACTTTATCAGTCGTGCAGCCTTGCGTTGATGAGCGTCCTCGCGGATATCCTTCCGAAAGGTGTCCCACTGAGTGATTTTGAGAAGTGGCGGACGGTCTCGGTCTGTCTCCTGCGTTTTTACAATGTCGGCAGAGACAGCATGCAAGAATTCCGACCTTAAATGCATGCGAAGGTTCGCATCCGAGGCAGCGGTTAGCGTAGGGTCTACTTCGAAGTATGCACGCCCGACACTGCGGAAGAGCCTTTGTACCCTCGCTTCGCGAAAACTCATGGTCGGCAGCAGCCCACTGCCGTGTTTCTCCCTCCCGTGCTTTAGCATAGCGCCCTGGTCGCGAACGCTGTACCTACACCCTTGCCCCATAGCGCAGGAATAGCCCTCAATGGGAGGGGCTATACACTCGACTGGTGGACCGCCAGGGGCTGGAAGAACGACATCTTGGGGCTTCTCATAAATGCCTATTTTACTGTAAGCTTGAACTAGCGCATGGCGGTCTTTGTCGTTAGGCACCGTCTCATGTTGCTTTTTCAAGTGCCCCAAGACCATTGCTGACGAAAGAGCGACTGCACATCTGCGACAGATGAGTACCTTGAGGGCGGAGTGTAGGCATAGGCCGAGTTTGTCTAGCGTCTCTGAGCGCAATATGTAAGACTCGCCTGCGACAAGTATCACAGGGACTATGCAAAGGCGCTCCAAGTTAGCGTTCGCATGCACATCTCGAAAGGAATATGCTTACCGTCGGTGTTGCTCGCTTCTGGTGGGCCCGAACCCTCTTCTTCAGAAATCGCCGCTTCACCTGTGATGTTCAAGACCTTCCTTAGTAACAAAAAAAGCCAAAGATATGAGAAATGCTGACTTTCAACAGCGATTGGGGCGACCATTGGCTGACTCCCCTGATTTTTCAAAATGCCTGGGTGAGCTTCAGTTAGGGCACTCGCTAGGAAGAAGACAAGCAAAAGTACCTTTTTTTCTGGCGTTCTGGCGCATCTCTCTTGGCTGTTCGTTCTCCTGGGAGGCATCGGGAAGCACCAAGTGCTTGGAAATGTGCTCCTGTATGCTGTCCCTTTTCGCGTAATGCTTGTCGCAGTCATCGAAGGGGCAGTAGTAGCGTCCATCGAGTTGCGATACTTTGTAGACACGGCCGTCCAGTTCGAATGGGGGGGGCAAGGTGTGTCGCCTCCATTGATGACGACGAAGTTTATCTTTGTCAGGATATGCCGTGCCGCATTGGCAGACCAGGGAGTCGGTCATAGATTAGTTAGAAGGGGGGGGGATCAAAGGCGGGGTACTGGGCTGTGAAAGGTGCAAGGAATACAGTGCTCGATTTCAAACTGAAGTCCTTGTATATAGCGTTGCTTCTGCCCTCGGTTCCAAGTCTGCTTGGTTGTTTCGGTCCGTCGGCTTAGCCTGGCTATGTGGCGAAGCGGCACGGCGTCTCCTTGTATATAAATTGCATCAGGGTTCGTATTTTTCTGGCTATCGTCGAAGCCTACGCCGACCATTTAAACGCTCCTATGTTTTAATGCCTTCTACTCCGTTTTCCGCTCCACCAACCGGAGCGTAAAGGGCCTTTCACACGTGAAATTCAACCTAGGCAAAACGCCGTTTTCTCACCGCTCTTTTCAGGATAGAAAAGGGGACCAGACAGGAAGGGAAGAATTAACTGCACCCTTGGGAGGCCAAGCTCTAAATAAGCTAGCAGACTAAATGAACATTCGTCTCTATGCAAACACTGCTCTGAAAACAGCAACGATGCTGCTTGGGTATGGTGTACAGCCATCGTACCACCGCCGTTATTTGTTTTCATTTGTTTCTATGATATAAAAAAATTCAACCAGCAGCCAATAGACTTCTAACCTTGTTTTCCCTGAGGTGCTTTGGACGGGTCGACCTTCTCAGGATAATCAATTTAGCCCCCGCAGCATTTCTCCGTCAAACCGCCAATGCCCACAGCCGGGGTGGGCTCCTTTGGACCGGTCCACTCTTCCCTGCGATCGCGGCGTCCAAAACTGCCGGAAGGAACGGCGGACCACTGGGGGACGGCTTCACGGCGGTGCATTTGCGCGATCAAGGGAGTGGGGGTCAGGGGTCCCCCTTAGACTGCGTATTGTTCTACACGCCCGGATGAAACTGGCAGAGTACGGATGATTTCCGTAAATCGACCTGTCTATCTGTAAGGAACATAGCGTATGCATGTGTGCGATTTGTCCATAATGGTTTGTACGCTGTTTGTGCACTGTCATGGAAAAGAATGTATGGAAACTCATATTTGTTATTTGTCACCGAGTCGTCTGATGGCCATCCAGACAACAAATCTAGAGCACCTTGGGGTTTACATCCCATGGATGAGCTGTAATGAGGTCCCAGATGACTCTTAATATGTTACATCTAGCCAACATGGTGGAGACATTTTGTAATTATCATTTGAGCATCTTTCTGCTATCTAGGTTATAAGTACTTTTGAAC
This sequence comes from Xerocomus spinulosus, assembly GCA_038094075.1. NCBI lineage: Eukaryota > Fungi > Basidiomycota > Agaricomycetes > Boletales > Boletaceae > Xerocomus > Xerocomus spinulosus. The sequence continues at coordinate 4,235 of JBBPTN010000602.1, forward strand.
AACCTAAATGAATAGTCCACCCGATTGCTAACAACACAACTTCGCCTGGTGATCCTTGATACCCGGAGGAGTGGGGAGACGCGGACGATGCCGGCGACGTCGACGCCAAGTATGATAGCGATAGGGAGGGCGTATCTGGCATGGTGGGGGGCGTTATGTACGTGGAAGACGGGTTGGGCGGAGCATAACTGGCTTGGAGGTGAAAGATATCGTCGCCTGTAAGATGGCGATGGAGATAGGCCCGACGAAGCTGCAAAGGGATTAGTGGTGGGAGGCGGGGTCGATTTTTTTGTCGAGGGGAGGGTATAGGTAGGGTGCGGACCAGAACCAACGAAATCTTGGCGTATCATGTCTTCGAAGTCGCGTAGCGTGACTGGATCCACGTTCAGTTCCCACTCAAAGTACCAGCACATCTCTCTCTCCATCTGATTGATCTTGCGCAGCTGGAACATGCCTTGGGCAACAATCAGCCAAGACTTCTTCAAATAGGTGTTGTCACAGATCACTTTGGACACGAGCATGAACGCCGAGATAAACAAACGATGCCCAGACGATCCCCGAGCAGTCGGAAGGCGTGCCTTAAGCCGCTGCAACAAAACCGATACAGCGAATATGACAGAAGGATGGATTTTCGTCCTGTGACCCGCGTATGCTACGAAATGCGGTAGCCTGACCGTGGAGTTTGATGAGGGAGGATACTCTGGACACGCGAACAGGTGCGTAATAAACCTCGCACATAGCTTTGAGGTCGACTGGAGGGTCGTTGCGTCGAGGGTGGTTTGGTCGGGGGAGCCTTAAAGGACGATGAGGGACGTGTTGGACTGGTGGGTGGAGATACTTACTGAGGGCTGGAATGGGATGCGAGGGTGGGATGCGTTGTGAGAGAACCTGGATGGCGAAGGGTGGCCGGCGGGGACTGGGCCGTGCACAGTTGCCATAAGATAAAAGCTGCGTCGACGTAGCAAGGGAGGGGTGGCTAGTGATAGGAGATCTGTAAACTTTGGGCACGTGCAACATCCTGTGCTTTGCGCTCAGTCACAGGCCACGCTTGAGTCACATGGCAAGGTTAAAACCTTCTGCCCTTCTCGATTCTGGTGGTAGGAGAAATTTGGATTTGATTTATTTGATCTGATTGACTTCACAGTATTTAAAGCAGATAGAAAAGACCCTCATCTCGTCTTCTGTACTGTCTGCCAGGCGGATGCAAACGATCGAAAACCCATACGCCGATGCCATGCTCTACAGCACGCACGCTCAAAGAAACATGCGCAGAATCTATGCAGAACGGTTCGGATACAGCAAACAACGCGTCAGATACAGAAAAAAAACACCAGTGTCAGCAACAGAAGCCCAGTTTCAGGACCGTATCTCTCCTGCATCATTTGAGATCGGTGGCGATGTTGGGATGCGGACATGTGTCACTCCACCACCACCATCTACCGTTGCCAATGAAGGTTCTGCAAAGCCAGTTCACCACCTAGGGGAGGAGTTCCAATCTGAGCAAAACATGCATTTGAATGACTACTTCGAGGCAATGCAACGGAGTCTTGAGAACAGCGAAACATATTTCTCGAGTATTTTACCCCCTCTCGAAGATGAACTCGGCATTGAAGACAGCGGTGGTTATACTCTGAATTTTGAGGCAGATCATGGCATCGATCTCGATGGTACGTTTCACTGATTTTTCACTGTGCTTTCAATAAGTGGCGTATAGCCATTGTTAGTGGGTCCTCTTGTCACGCGAGCGCAAAGACGAGTGCATGGGCCACACCTGGGGGTCGCTATATCCTTGGAGGACGAAGGCTGTACGCGGTGACAGTTTCATAGTTATGTGCTAGTGACGTCTATGTAGGAGTTTTTGACCCGCCTTTTGTTCAGTTCCCCTCGTCTACGGTTCTCCCGGGCACAAAAAACCGCTGTCTTACAATGGGCGAAGGAGCTTGGAGCACCTAAGGGAATGAGATGCTAGAAGACCTGTCTGATGGTCTTGCGGCCCCCAGTGTACGCATTGACGGCTTGGTCTACTTTGTAAGTGAGCTGCTTCAAAAATCAACAGGTGATTATGCTATACCCAAGAAATTCTTTCAGACACGGGATCCAGCGCAGGAAGGTGCCGAACCGGCGCTGCTCGGGCTTGGGCACAATGTTTCAAAGACGAAGGTTTGCTCCTTCTCCAATCTCTTAGTCTGGGCGAGTGTTTCATCCCAGTCTTGCAGGAGGGGTTTATGGCTGATCCTGAGGTGATCATCACCGCCGTTTCAACATTCTTCAATACATTTTCAGACCTTGAGCGCCGAGGTGGTCTATCAGGTATCAAATTCAAAGGTTTGTCCCCTTTGGACCCTCGCGAGCATCCAAAATGCCAATCCTCTAATAGCTTGCTCCACGTCGTTTTCTCCCCTCATGCCAAATCCGCTTCGGGAAAAGTCAGGCGGACGGATGATCTACACTGTTCCACTCATCGTGTTCATGGATGATGTCTCAGGCAACATCTCGAAGCAGTGGAACAAGCATCATGTAGTTTACATGTCAAACTGACTGCTTCCACGACAGATGTTGGAAGAGGAATTCACGATTCGTTTTGTTTCAGCTTCACCACATGCATCCCCCATGGAACTCATGCCGGGGATAAAGCCTCTATTGAGTATGTCTCATCTGATTGTATTCAAAATCAGCTGCTTACAGTACTTGCAAGAAAAATAACACAGAGCAGTATCATAACATTCGACGTCAAGTATCGGGAGGAAGTGATGCTCATACCATATTATCACATCATTGCGAGTGATAACCCAATGCAGGCTGAGGAATGTAGTCATGCCGGTCTCAAGTGCAATTACTTTTGTCGTACATGCAAAGTCGGCGGTACTACACCAGAGAAGAAAATGGACAAAGGATACAATGTCATTTTTCAGGTACTATATGGGCCAGTCGCACATCAAATGGGACTAACATTTGCGGTAATCAGTTTGGCGAATTGCGTACGCCCCAAGAGACCCGTGCCGAAATAAAACGACAAATCTAGCTCTCAAAACTTTCTGGTGGGACTGACAAAGTCAACAAAGCCATTAGTAAATCGGGTATACGCGACACCACTACCACCGCAATCGTCAACCACCTTCTTGAACCCGGTAAGACCTTACGAAAGAGAAAGCCAGGAACACCTGCGGTCCCAGAGGTGCAGATTACGGCTCGACTGGAACAAGAACTTGAAAATTTGCTTTGCGGCCGATCAATTCATGAATCTATCAATCCGCTCCTTGGTATGCGAGGACTCAATATCCACAAGGATACCCCCATAGAAACCCTCCATGCCGTTCTCCTCGGCATCTTTAAATACTTCTGGGGTCAAACGGCGTATATACTCGACAAAGGCCATCTACTCAAAGTGTTTCGGACCCGACTGGAATCGATTGATACGCATGGTCTCAATTCGTCTTCGTTCAGTGCCGATTATGTCGTGAGGTACAGAGGAGGACTTGTTGGAAGGCATTTCAAGAGCCTTGCGCAAATCATGCCATTTTTGGTTTATGATCTTGTCTCTCAGTCTCTTGATGGTTGGGTGTTCATTGGGCGAATTATAGTGCTGCTCTGACATACTTCCATCGAAAATACGGAGTCATACATGGTTTGTGACGCCCGTTCCTTCATCATCCGAAGGCCAGTGTGGAACTAATGCCCTTATCAGGCCGATCTATCGTGTATAATCGAGGATTTTCTTAGCGTCAGTGCCCAATGTGCACCAAGCATTCTACTATCAAAACGAAGTTCCATTTTCTACTCCACCTCCCCATGTTCATCAGACGTTTTGGTCCAGCTGTCCTTTACTTCACTGAGCGTTACGAGTCGTTCAACCGCGTTTTCCGTCGTGCCTCAATTTATGGTAACCGGCAAGAACCAAGTCGTGACGCATGCCAGCTATTTGCTGGGCAGGAGAGAATGAAACATGTCCTTAGCGGAGGGTATTGGCGTGACCCAATGTCTCACAAATGGGTCAGAGCGGGGTCGGACATTCATCGATACTTCAATGAACTCCCGCATCAACGCCGCTCACTTGGTTTTCCAGACAATGATTCCTTTCAAGTCGGTAAGTCGCATCACATTTTATTACGAAGTATGTATATTTATAGTACGTCTCAGGTGCAGTGAAGGTGAAGTTGCCGACACGTATTCGAGGTGACAATGCCCCTGTGCACCCAATTCAGTGGCACAAGACGGAGGCCGAACACTGGTGCACCCCAGGTGTAGCGACGCCTGAGACGTGGTTCCAAGAGGCCGTCTCCACCACATCAAAGCATGGGGATAAAGCAACGTTACAAACACGTGTTATAGTCAAGCATGATAGCTGCTATCTGATTGGAAAGGTCCTTTCTTCCCACATCGTCGTAAGTTTTATGGAATTTATTCCAGAGATACACCCTCAATTACACATGCCGTGCATTCAATATCGTGTGCCGGAACTCAAGGTCGCCGTTTCGCCTGTGGGACCCTTGATCAAGACCACACATTACATCCTAACCAACCCACTGACGCCAGGATGTCATATGTGCGGTCAACGTTCAGCACGATTGCATAAAATCACGTTGCAGTTCAACAAAGACTCCATTCAAACGACGGGAACGATTACTTACGCCGCGTACCAAAGACGCCATAGACCATGCGCCAACCAACGCCTACATCCTCAATGTTCACTCGCTCCACAATTATCAGTGGATAGCCTCTACTATTCCTGCCTCCTTGCGCGCTCAAGTTAAGGCCCCCTTGTTCCTAATCACTCTTTGTTACGTGCACATGCAGCCAAGACCCTTCGGTTGAAGAACGGGGGGAGTGGAGAGGATGCTGCGGTGGATGTCACTCTTAATGAAGCTGATTTGCCTGCTTTTGACCGGCAAAGCAAACCCCGTTGCAAGGGCAAGGACAAAGGAAAGGGAAAGGCAAACCCAGTTCCTGTGCAACCAGTGACATCGGCAGCAGATACTGGGGCCATAGAAGTGCCAAGAAGCTTGCCCCACTACTTTGCCTACCCACAGAATCCCTATCTGGCTCAGGCGTCGTGTGTTCCTCTCGCATCACAATCTGATAGTCCCTCAACAATGTCGTACGGACATTTACCTCAAATGAACCCCACATTGGCTATGTCTTCTCACCCATCTCACCCTATCCCATTCCCAGTGTCACAATACATGTCGGGCTGGTATTACGGTGTGCAGTGATCAGAATTGGAGACATCGTTACTCGCAATAGTGGCATGGGGAATTACTTATGTAATGCTGTTAAACTTTGTCTTCTCCGTCATCCATCGATATAAAGACCCATCATGGCTCCAGAATCCTCACCCTTGTTTGCTCATTATGAGTTTGCTTGCGTGTTTTCAACTTGAGCAAGGCATTCCCCAGGTACCCGCTGATGGCGACCAGGGGCCACCCCGTCGAGGCCGGTCATTGTCTCGTCCTTCTGTCTCTCGACGACAATCACCCTCCTTGTCCCCTTCTGGAACCTTTTCCCTTTCACCCGTCCGGTACTCTTCCCCCCCGCTTCCAGGGCAATCTACTAGCAGTCGCCGTCGGTCTGATTCACAAGAAAACCTTGCGCGCGAGCGGGTAGTGAGACGGCATAAGCGATTTGCCGTCCAGGTCTGCCACGAAAATCAGCTTGAGGACGATGCACTAGAAAAATTCGCAGAAGTAAGGCTGCTCACTTTTCTATGCTGTTCTGACCTGGAGCAGCTTGACTCGCCTTGAATGCTTATTGCGATGTATGGCAAATTTTTGGCAATCGAGCAAGTGAGGCAAAAGGATGAAACTTACTTCTTTATCCATTCGGACCAATTTAAGGTATTTCACACCATACTCCGATCGCCTTACACTTACGGTTCACAGGACATTATGAAAGACCGACTGTGTTCGTGTCTCCTATCCCCTAATCCGACGTCCTATATGGATGATTTACCCACACCCATCTGGGTATGCTCACCGATATTCATATTACATATACTCACCTTTAGTTTCAGTCCCTCATGAAGGAGCACTCTCGATGTTCAAGATCCCTGAATTGGCACTCAAAGATTCGGAGCTAATTAGTTACATTGATAGTCTGGTGAAGGATATTCTGACGAAACAGCGAGCAATCATCAAGAACAAGGTCCGTCATTTAAGTTACGCGTAACTATATCTTCCCAGCTCCAGCTCAGTATCAAATCGAAGCAACTCATCTCGCCCCTTGCAAAGGCATTTGTTCAGATTGGATTCTATGAAGTGACAACAGGCCAGTGGGCTCGTTTTGCATTCTTGGCATGTGTTTCTGCTCACTATCTACTGCATACTGCATACTCTTCTCCCTAGCGAGCTAGCCTGGTCACTGACATTCAATGAACTCGTCAGGGAGTCGACATTGAAGACTGTGGTGGCTTCGGGTACACAGGAGACGGCTGATGAAGATGCTGACCACAGCGACAGTGATGCTGAAAAAGACAAGACTACAGCCCGTCTTTGGGCTAGTTCAGACTTCTGGGAGTATGTTGACCGTCTTCTTTCTGAAGTTCGCGAGCATGCAGCTATCGGTGAACCCACATTGGAGGGTCAGAAGAAAAAGCTGGATGCGTAAGTCTATCCGTTCCCTGAACTAATAATCCGCAGATTCTTCACCACGTGCCTCCAGACCGATTTACAGACATATCGTGCCATGAAGCGGAACTGCCCTGTCCCTAAGCCCATTGACCACGTCCTCTCTGACTGGCAAAAGATTATCCACGAAGGGCTTGGCTGGGCGTAGGTTTGTCCTGTCACCGCTCTCTGCGCCTTATCTGCGCCTTATCATTGCCATTGTTGATATGTTTCACTGCGCTCTCTTTACCCCTTCGTTCCTGCACTTTCATTTCTTTTCGCTACCTACCCTACTTACTGCATGTCATTTGTTGCAATCGAGCGATAATCCTGTTTTGTTGGAAGTTTTCAAAACCCAAAGGTTCAAGCAGCGCCGCTTCCGTATGTCAAGGATTCCACCATGCAGATGTTGCTCAGATGGAGGGTCGATGGCATCATATTCATGCGATGTTCACTCAACACACTGATGCAGGTACGTTTTTCTGTATGTCTCATTTATCTCATCTGCTGCATAAGCTGGATGGCTAGGCCAATAGTGGTTGACCATAGTATCCAGGCCACTCAATCGCTGATCAGGGTGTATATCTATCTGAGCGCAGACGCGATACCTTTCGAACACTGGACCTTAAAGGTCATTAGGACAGATAGCGGGAGGCATACAGTATACATTCTCGCTCTAACAATGAATACATGCTATGTCGGACAAATGAACTACATTTGTTGTAGTAGTTAGGCAACGGCTGGCTCAAGTCATACGCTTTATGATGGGCGTCTCCTTACAGGAAGGATTGACAGAAGACACCGCTTGCATAGCTGGCTGACATCAGCCCGACTCATCCGCCAGTTTTAGTGTCCACAGGACGTCAGCTTAATTCGGGTGTGTACATTACCTTGTTTACCAGGCCATTGCCAGCTGTGGCTGCGGTGTGCCAAATTTTCGCGCCATGGAAAATGGCCGTCTGTCTAGCTTCATAAACGCCACTATGCTGTTAAATAGTCAGCTTTGCACTCCGTCGTATTTGTATATTTCATTTACTGTGCTTGATTTCAAACGTTTTCCCATTACATTCTGGAAGCCTTTTCTACCCCTTGTCTTCGAGTCGCAAGCATTCGCTTGGCAAGTTCATCAACGGCTTTCGTCGAAATACCATAGAAGCCGTATGCCTCCCCAACCTCGGCGCCGTGACAAGGCAATGCCCATATTAAACGGCGCCAGCCCTGCAGACGGCGGTGCTGCCACTGATACTATTGCATGAGAAATCGTTGTCCTTGGGAACGAAAATCCGTGACCGATATGCTGGCATAACCGGCAGTTGTTGTCTGTTTATCGTTTTCTTTTTCGCCCCATTGACGTTTGCAAAAAAACAGTCAGATGGGACGACAGGCACACCCCCCCTTCCAACCCCGACAGAATTCGGTATTTTGGTTGCTGTGAGTCCTCTCTATGCAAACCCTTCGTTGAATCTTCTGCCTGCTTACATGTACGAAAGTTTTCAGCTTGACTACGCCTTCGCTCTTTGTAACGCTAAACATACGATTCTACTTCCCATTCGCTCTCTACACGCTGCTTGCGCCGTGCGGATCTCACGCTGTCGCTCCCATAGCCATCGTTATACAGTCACGTATTTTCTTGCCGCTGTTGAAGGGATTTTAGGCGTTTTCTTGAAGTGCGTCGAAGTACCGCTTGCAGATGGGACTGTGGT
>JBBPTN010000603.1:0-12484 GCA_038094075.1 Xerocomus spinulosus
CCAGTTGCAAGATTTGAGACAGTCCATCTCATACTAGCACTAGCAGCTCTAGAAGATCTGGAAATCGAAGCACTAGATGTGAAGACAGCCTTTTTATTTGGTGATCTTGATGAAGAGATCTACCTAATGCAACTAGAAGGTTTTGTACAAAAAGGAAATGAGACAAAGGTATGTTGCTTAAGAAAGGCCATCTATGGTCTTAAACAGGCTGCGCTCCAATGGAACAAAGCCTTACATCAATCCTTACTGGATATGGGTTTCAAAAGAACTCATTCAGACGCAGGAGTCTATGTCTACCACAGAGGAGAAGACAAGATCTTCTTCTTAGTCTATGTAGATGATGCTCTATTTATTGGAAACAACTGGACCAAGGTACTATCGCTCAAGAAACAATTCATGACCAAATGGGAATCTCGAGATCTTGGAGAAGCTCAAGAATATCTTGGTATGCAGATCACAAGAGATCGCAAGAAGCAAACTCTAAAGCTTGATCAAATATCATATGCTGAGAAAGTTATTGAATGCTTTGATATGCAGAACTGCAAACCAGTGTATGTTCCATTGCCATCTAGATATAATCTGAGCTCTTCCACAGAGGAATCAAATGCTTCACTCCGAAGTTGCTATCAATTGGTCATTGGATCATTGCTTTACATCATGCTAGGCACATGACCCGACCTTGCCTTTTCTGTTATCAAAATGTCACAGTTCTCAGCAAATCCTACTAAGGATTATCTCAAGCGAGCACTACATATTGTCCACTACCTGGCTACCACCAGAGATCTATGCCTTACCTACAAGGGAGACACCCATTCGGGTTTCTTGGCATATAGTGACACTGATTGGGCAGGAAACATCAATACTAGAAGATCGACTACTGGGTATTGTATATTCTTAGCAGATGGAATAGTCTCATGGCTATCTAGGTGACAGAGGAAGATCACACTATCTTCTACTGAAGCAGAATACGTCGGAATGACGGAAGTGGCTAAACAGCTCACTTGGATCAAACCCTTGTTCTCGGAACTAGGAATAGATCTTCCGCCATTTCCCCTTTATGCAGATAATCAAGGTGCTATCTTCCTAGCATCTAATCCAGCTCAAGAAGGACAAACAAAACACATAGCTATTCCCTATCACTTTATCAGGGAATGCGTCCATGAAGAACTAGTTAAACTGTTCTACATTGGAACTGGAGAACAAAAGGCCGACATATTCACAAAGAACCTCACAAGAGATCGCTTCACTAAATTAAGGGAACTTCTCACCCTTAATCACTTCTGATGATTCCGAAATGAAATATCTATTCAAGACTATCTATTCATGTGTTCATCCTCTACTATGACACCATGCCCTAAAAGCCTCATCATGAACCCTATCGAACCATGGACGATCCCATTCATATGGAAGAATGGTATATGATAACCACCATTCCGGGATCATCTCATGGCTGATAAAGCCATTATGTCGAGCTATGATCTGAGCCACATGAGAAGTTATCAGACTAAACTCCTCTATGGGATCGAGCTCAGACATGTCACTCCCATCATTATCTTCATCCTCAACAACCTCATTCAGGACTATCTCATCACTCTCAGACCCTTGATCATGATCTTGGACTTGATGAAGCTCCATTACCTCTTGAAGGAGCGATTCAAGCGGTTCACTCTCTAAAAAGATCAAAGAAAGAAACAATAAATATATTGTTACATTTCAAAGGGCGAGACCCAGACCTTGTATAGGGCTGAGCTGCCCTGGCATCATCCCCTCCTCTTCCTCCTCATCTACCAAGTCATTCATAATATTCCCCAGGATCTCTTTGATCCCAGGGACTTCCAGCTCAGGCGCTGGGGGATTTGGATTACCCCCAAAGAGGTTCTCCACTTCTTCTTCACCCCAGGCCAGCGCACCCCAGCCATCTTCCTCTACTTCTACTTGGGCACTAGCCCATTCTACCTCCCTAGTTATCCACACTCCTGTGGACTGCAACTCTTTTCACGCCTTTACCTCCCATGTCACACTATACTCTCCATACTTCTCCAAGGTGACCCTCTTCATCACCACCAGGCAGTAAACTGCCAAAAAACCATTTGTGGCACACAAGGTGCACACGATGGTGGTGATGGTGTGGGCAACGAGATGGAAAGACATCTGTGGAAGGGTTAGCCTGGACTCTACTAGGGATCAGGGACTTACTTTATCAGTGATGGTGGTTGTGGTTGTGTCTGCTGGTTGATAGTAGTTTGGGTTAGCTGCTGAGGAGAGGATCGCCTCAAAACCTCTGGCTTTATACCAGAGAGATGCTGTGGTCACGAGATGATAAGATAAGCAAATCACAAGACCAATCCGAACATCCTGTGGTCACAAGGACATCGGATCATACAGGACGATGAAGAATCAGATGGAAATGACAGAGGAACAACTTGTAGCAAGTCATACAGGATGGATCAAGACGGATCATCAAGAAAGGACAAAGAGATATCCTTATCAGTCAACACAGGGACCTGAATCAATCTTATCGCCATTCTTCGAGCAACAGGGAGTGACAGAAATTATGTCCAGGGGCTACGCCCATCTAAATGGGTACCTTAGAAATCCGTACAGACACCCGATGGAGCCCCGTAGGCTCCAGAACACACGGAATTTCCAAGTTATCACACGCTCTGTGAATCGCTTACCTGATTAGATCATGGAATAGACTAGAATGATTGTTAATCATTCTAGATCTAAGATCTGTCATCAGCATTATCAAATGCTATAAGACATCGGCTGGTTGTGACATAATATTACCTTCTTATGGTAATATTAACATTGTATGATACTTCTTTCATTCTCTATTTAGTATTAAGAGATTAGATCTCCTCTTTAACTCCGGGTATATATAGCCATCATGTAATTAGCGGAGATCAGATCTGAAACAAGTGCTTCTTTCTCTCACACATCTCAGATCCCCTTCACTGCTCTCACAGAACAGTTGATCTGAGATCTTATCAAGCTACACTTTGATCTAATCAAGTGTAATACTCCTACACCAAGCCTCTGCTAATACAGAGTGAGTCTCATCACTCTATTCTTTCCCTCTTTGCTGTCTGCGCACCTTGGAAGAGTGGCTGTACCCAGTACACTTCCTGGGACATAACAAAAGCACCCTCTCTTCAATGTAGTCATCGTTTGCTTTCCATTCATTATAAGCATCTACCCAAGAACAATAATTTTCCTACAGATCACGTGCAGAACACCAAGGTTTGAAGAGCACAAGCATCAGTCTTGCATGCTGGGCTGCTGTATTATTGTGGTCCTGTCGAGGCAATCCAGTTGTGCCTTCCGGGCAGGGCACATAGCATTTTTTGGGGTTTCGTACAACAAGTTGTTTGTATCAAAACTCAGAGTGCAATGGCAAGAATGGGAAATGTGGTCGTGCTTGCTGTGTATCGTCTAGAATCTGTTGTGTGGTTATTTGTGGTTCAGGCTCATCAATGTTACCATCGGTGGCATCATTGATTTCTTCCAAACTGCCAGAGTCTTCTAATGTTTCATCTGCATGCACCTTATGTCATGCAATCTTGTCAACTTGGGCATAGAAATCCCAAACACATAAAGACTGTAACTCGTTGGAATGGAAACGATAATCATCTACAGGACCTGCTTGAGCAACTATATTCCCTTTGTCGTTGGCGTTGACTACACACTTTTCCACATCTTCTAGAGGCATATCACCTTCGGAGTTGGCAGACTCACGAGTGTCTGTATCGTTGGAGGATTGTTCACTGGATGAATCATCATCAGCAGTGTTGCCTAACGCTGCAGGGTCCACTGTGTGTGCATTGTGTAGTGTTGAGGATAACATTCCGGACTTGGAATCTCATGTTCTATAAAGTGTTCGAAGGTCATCCAGTAAACAGGATGATAGGAATGGCTTGTGTAGTGGTCACCATAATCAAGTAAGTATGAACACACCTGTGGTGCTGACAATTCTTGATGAGAAATCATAGAATGTGCACATCTTCGTAAAACTAATTTTGGCCATAACTGAATATTGTCAACTGAAGAATTATACTCAACAACTTTGGAAATAGTGACATTGAGAGCTGAATATGTGACGTGTGCCTTTAATTGTGTTTTTGTGATGTAGTCCATGATGTAGTACAAAACAGCTTTAGCAGATCCACCAGAAGCAATAAACTGAATATCCATATTACATTGGAGACATTGTAAAATAGTATGATTGTACCTATTCACCATGCCATTTACGCATTGCAAGTAAACATCCCCAGATATATCATCCACGAAACTATGTGGAGTGGTGTTGTGTTCATGAAGATCAAATCAACACTCTTTTGGGTGTGGTGGACCTTTCCAATACTTGAAACAAGTCGCCATATAAGTGTGAACTTGACATGCAGTTGCAAGGAAATGTAGGTCTTTCTGTCACTTTAAAGCGTGCATCTGCATATTATCTATGTCAATGGCAGGCAGTGCTCTGACGGCACATGGGTGGTGTCATGAAGACAGAATTTCCATGCTGGATAAAGGATCAATTGGGATCAAAGTGGACAGGGTGTTGTCCAAATACCACAAAAGTTGTGTTTTAAACTCTTCGTTGCCATCGTGTATTACGTGTTTCTTGATTTCATCTGTATTGAGGCTGCCACAGATTCATATGACCATGTGACAATGCAGGCTTCCTCGATCTTGAGCCTCAACACACCCGTAATATGCGCTAACATGGCCCAAAGCACCATTCGAATCGTCACATGGATCTTCCTGATATCACAGAACAATTCAGATGAAAGTGATAATAGAAAGGTGAAAGAATTGTGAAGCAACAACAGGGTTAGATGCTACAAGAACAGACTGAGACCAAAAATGAGGAACATCCTCAGGTAGAAGATGATCTACATCAATCTGATCACCATTGATTAGTCTAACGATTGGATTGTAGACATCTGCAGGATTGATTGTTACACAGAAAGTAGGTAATCCATGTTCAATCATCAAACCTCAAATTTCGTTATGCATCTGTAACTTTGAACTGCTGGATCCAGGAACATGTGCTGTGATGATAGACACCTGTCGTAGCAAGTCTCTGACTGTTTTTTCTTTAGAAGTAAATGTTATCATTTGTTCACCCATCAATGCTCTCGTCACCATGGTTTGAACAGTGGAAGGAGCAATCGACACAAAACTGTGTACAAACATAGCAAACAATCGTGTGTGGACTTTTAGGCTGGAATGCAACAGGATTGATCTGTGCTGTAGCACATTAAATGGTGTAAAGACGAAGGAATAATGAGTGTGAAAACAAGGATCAGACAATTGTAACAGATGCCTCATATGAGCTTTTAGTGAAACTCTGGGTGATTGTCCAATGCATTCAGGACCACCAAGCCCATAAGAAAACAAGACCGGGTATGTTAAAGAAAAGAAAGCAGGGTTGCCAATATCGCCGACTGGGCGTCCGCCATGAGGTAGGCATATGTATCCTTTGCAACAGTTCATAACATGCTCCATTGCAGTGGCATGCAAGACATTTGGAGGTGATGCTGGGTCAACGTTCATCACCACAATGGAATCAAATATGTCAGTAGCACGGCAATCCACATCAGGCGTATCCGCCAGCATTGCATCATATCAAGAAGTCGAACAATCCTGACCTATCGACATGGGCACAACTTCAATGTGCACAGGCAAGACATCTTCAGGTTGCAACTGTTCCAATGCAGTGAAGCCCACCGAGATGTCCTTGTAGTATGGGTTGTGTAGTCGAAGCCAATGCAGAGCTGCATACACCTTCTTTTTTCTGACGAGAAGGGGGCGTGCATGCGTTAGCATCCACTCCTTTGTTGGGAGTGCAGAACCTGTGAAGATGACACAGATAAAGGTAGTGGTGTCCTCAATCGTAGGAGGTAAAACATTGAGCACCTCTTCAGATTCTTGGGGGTATACTATAACATGGCCTTGAAAGCCTCGCTGAGCACTTGGGACTGATCAGCCTTCTTGTTCTCCTAGATGGATAATATATGACTTTGCACAGCATTGAGTGATCATCGCTTCTTTGACTACAGTAAGTTCTCTCAATTCTTGAGGAATTTCACCCAGATACATACTGTTAGCCAAAGTGAATTGAGGAGTCTGACCTCTATGCAGGCTAAGGTAACAAGGAGAGCAGAGAACCAATCCAAGTAAACGTTCATTTTGTATGATGATCCCGTTTTCTGCAACAAGAGTGTCATGTAACATTTCATGCCGCAGGTCAATGCTAGAAGTGATGCATGTTGGATCCAACCACAACAGATTTGGAACGCTTCCATTGGTGACCGATACACATTTGTCAGGTCTTTTCAGTAAGTGCAGGTCGACTTCCGAAATGGGAACATCCTCACAATCAGTTCTGAGCACCTTCTCTGCACATGATGTGCAAACTACAGATTTCAATGTAGACAAGCAAGTATGCTTGTTAAAGTCTGACAGTATTGCCATATGCTGCTTGTCAGACACAATCTGTGGCCAATTAGTGATTTGTGGTGGCTGGTGATGGTTGTGAATTCAACTTTTCATGTGCTGAAGATAAGCATGAAGACATTTGCATAAGGACACGATTCCAACGGTGTGGTCATGCTCGATGCATAGTACATGTAGTACACAATGTAAGGGCAGTGTAGTTATCGTCGAACAAATATCTTCTAACAAGCACACCTGCAGTTCCTCTTGATTATGTACTGTGTCTGCATGCAGATAGGTGGATACAACGTGTGCACACAAAGGTTGTAACAAATGTGCAGGTGCCACACACTCTCTAGTGGCAAGATGTTTCACAAGGACCTCTACAAGTCATTCTTTGTTTCCATCGAACGGTAATCCATATGCGAACACAAATCCAAGCAATGCTATTCAAGTATGTCGTTCAAAGCATTCAAATAGTGTTCACATGGCAATATCCTGCTTCACACCAAGACAGCATTTTCAAAAATCATCGAGCATGCTTATTAACTTACAACGTTGGACACAGATCCCTGATGATACAAGGCCCAAAGCACGTGCAATCAAACACAATCTCAGAATTGGATAATGTTTTTTAGAACTCAATACAGATGCAAGCAGAGTTGTAACAAGGTCATAATGAGTAGGAAATGCATGGCCCACACCACAACATCCACGATGAGCACTATCGGCATGAAGTACACAGCATCCTGTGAAGAAGTGACAAACGAGAGAGAGAGAATGATCGGAGTCGCTATCCAGAACGATTCCATGCAATGCACAGCATGTTTGCATTAGAGTCACATCAGATGGAAAGACGACCCATTCATATGGGATGGGATTAGACGAATGCAGCACAGTTTCGATTTTCAATCATAAAGATTCAAGAGAGCAATCAGCATCCTCAATCGAGAAGTGAGGTATTATCAAAGATGCATCACAGAATGAGGACCGCCCTCGAGAGGGCAAATAAACATGCTCGTCAGAAGAGGAAGAAGAATTGCCCGTACGAGCACGATCACATGTCAATAAGTCATGCGTAACAACATTGTACAGGGAGGTCCACTCATGTCCTATAATAAGATCACAGTCTATGTTGGAGATTTGAACAAGAACAGACGCAGTGAAGACAGTTCCAAGGACATCTGCTGATATGACAGTGCTGTTGTGAGGGGGAGTCAACAAAGACGAGCAAGCAGGAGATATCTGGCAGCAAAGGACGGTTAAATTGAACCATCCTTTGACAGGATGTCCATTCAGCCGCATCCTAATTGTTGTAGAGCCTATAGCGTTGAAGAGGGATTATTCGATGCACAGGAAGAAGGGGGGAGGAGGGGGTTGTGTCACAAGATTCTGTAATATATATGTTTTGTGCTCTTGTTTGAGGGTGATGTTGTATCGAAAAGAGTGGAATAGCGGTCAAACATCATGCTCCGTTATCTTTCAGAACTAATGTGTCACATTTTCATCTTGTTGTTATTGTTTCACAGAGATGACATGTAAAACCGAGCAACACATCAGATGAAGATTTAATGTGGGACCCATAACTTGTATGGAAAAATGTTTTTTACAGCAAAAGCATGATTAAGGCTTGCACCACACAAAACCCACTAAGTTATCTTGGCGGGAATATTATGTATTTCTGCATGGCAGAGTTTCTATTCCTGTAGCATTGTGGAGAGCTACTATACAGCTTCTAATGCAGATCTAGAGAAATAAGTATGGCACATATGAGTATTAAGTGTGAAATTATGCTGGTGGTCTCTTTGTGGTATTGATAGCTGATCTACATAATGACACATCGACTAGAGAAGTAATGTCTGTGAAAAAAAATGTGTGGAATATGTAAGGAGATCATAATGTGAGCATGTAGTATATATATTGTGCATACTGTAACAAAATCTATTTCTGAAATATATCACAGAATATATTGCATGAAATGTACTGTAGTTCAATGGATCCATTTTTTCGTAAGAAGATGAATGTTCTATTCAATGTTGTTGATAGATGACATGTATTCCGATAGTGATTGATATGGTTTATGGTTTTGTGATGTTGCAGAACAATATTAAATACTATGCCACATCTTTCTTGATTAAAAGAGAGGGTCATATGAATGCAAGGATGCACTTGATAATCCACTCACATCGTTGGATAACCTGTATAACCATGTGTATTTAAACTCTCAAGCCCTTGTTAACATTCACTAATGTGTATGAATCATTCCATCTCATTCCATTTTTATCTTAATACTTCATTGTAATAGACTCAAAGATCACATACATCTTGTTATGATCTCTTATCTTTTCTCCAATATCCTCCTCTTCTCTTATGAGATCCCTTATCACGCTGTACCCTGGACTATTTCTTACCACTTTCATCATGTTCTTCTTCTTCTAGGACCCTTCTTTGCTTATTACACCATTGATTAGTCTTCACCTTGTTTGGACAGCACACTCTGCAGTATCTGCTCTTTATAGATACTTAGTCAGGTTTCTTCTTTTATTTTCCATACTGTTCCATGCTGCACATTCCATAGTATAAATACCATGCTGCCATGTATCTTAGTTTCCCATACTTGATATGTGCTTTTACTCACATCTCTTATGTCTCCTCTGAGTCCTCTAAGTCCTTGTCTCTGTCTCTGTCCTTGTCTTCTAAGTTTACCTCAGAATCTAAGTCTCTGTCACCTTAGTCTCTGGCTTGGTCTCCTAGCTTGGCAGGTTCTGTTGACCTCTTCATGAGAGTCCAACCGCTGAGAGCTTGTTGAACAACACAAGTGTGCATTCAGTGTAACACATCTTCAATAAATAAGGGTTTGATTCCATAGCCCATCTTTTGTATGTTCCCACTATTCCACATGGCCTACTCATCAACACTTGCTTAACACCTTTCACCATTCTGCACATTCCTTCTACTACACTGGCAGACCCATTGAATTCCATTGCATAAGCTCACCTATTCCACAGGCTTGCCCATACCATATTCCCACTATTCCACAGGTGCCTACCTATTAGTCAGAATCTATTCCCACAGGCTAGTCCATCAGATCCATTCATATTTCCTCTTATCTGCATGGGCCCACTTATCAGTAGGAACATATTTTCATGGGCCAGCCCATACAATGTTCCCAGTATTCTGCATGGGCCCGCCTATCTGTAGGAATGTACTTTCACAGGCCAGCTCATCAAATTCTATTATTTTCCCTCTATTCTGCATGGGCCCACCTATCTATAGAACTTGAGTTTCACAGGCTGCTCTATAAAATGTCATTTATTCTGCACTGCTCTATCTATCTATAGGCATTGGCTTCATAGGCCCACCCATTAGATCCCATTTATTTCTGCACTATTTGCAATACCTAATGGAATCATGAAGTTAATTCCACAGGCCCAATCATTTAATCCCCTGTATATTTTTGTGGGCCCACACATGTATAACAACCCAAAATTTCCCTTCTTCACTACTAGTTATGCAGGCCCCATTGCATTCCAGCAGTCCCACACAGGTCATGAGGTGCATAAAATATCACAGAGGCTGAATTGAATACTGAGATCTTGCCACAATAAAAGGGACATTGGTCATATGACTGATCATTGTGGGAATACAGCTGAGTGTGAAGGAAGGCATGCACAAGATGATGGAGTTGAGGGATCCCTATCTCAGCACCTAGTGCAGGTACAGTCTTGGCCTGTTTATATTCTATTATCAATGATTAGTAAATGTAATGTAGTGAAGTCTTGAGTGATTATTTATGAACCGTGTTGACAAGTAATACATGTGCATCCACATGTCCATCTACCACCTTAGAGTCTGGAATTTCGCTAGGCTGACTTGCCGATTGCTCGAATTGGTCCGGATTGGTCTTCATTGTCATATGAGTTGGTGGCTTGTTGTCGGTCTAACTCCTATTGTGCTGAATTATGCTGCACTAAGAATCCATTAGCAAAGAAGGATTTAATAAGGTAAAAAGAACTTACCAATGATCTGGAGCATATTTGGCACTCCTCGAGTCACAGCACCAGCACAGCACCTAAGCATACCTCATGCTTGAAAGTTGGTGCATGCTGCATCCAGGTTACTCAAATGCTACTTGATGATCAACATTTGACCAAGGGCATTGTAGCAATTGGTACGACGGTACGGCTTTTTCATGGTTTTGATGTGTTTTGATTCTGTTATTGATGAGCAAAGACCGTTTGGAGCCCCAAATAGCTGGATAAGGGACTCATAATGGATGAGTAAATGTTGACAAGGAAGAGAAAACATATAAACAGTGCCAGAAACTTTAAAGACCTGTCGAAGTAATGGAAGCAAGACAGATAGTTGGCAAGATGCGAGAGGTCATCCTCTGTAAGGATGTCTTTGCAAATGAAGTAACAGAATTCCAGAAAGGCACAGAACATCCTTACAATGTCCTGTGGCACATAACCTTCAGTTGCAGCAATATAAACCTATTGATGTATGAAATAATTAACAGTGGAATCTCTGGTACTTGGGCATCTTGGCTTCCTTATGGGTTGCTATAATCTTTTAGCAATCATAGAGCAATTACTCAAGGGCATGAAACTCACTTTTCGGCAAAGCAAGAAAGCAATGAGGGCAACACCATTCTGGTGTGCTTGCCATGCTGTATTTGTGATGTTCCTAATAGAAAGGTACTTAGGATAATAATCATGTTGTCCTATTGCAACTGCCACAGTTGTCTTGTTGCTACCCAAGATGATGTGAACAAAACATGCATCATGGCACTTGGGGTGTTCCTTGTAGATAATACCCTGCATATACAGATGATTAGTATAAATTTGTTATGATACCCCAGAAACAAATCACTGCCTGATCCCATGCCCAATTGGGAGACATAAAGTCTTGAAAATGGTGTGACTTGGTTTCAGTGATGAATTCATAGTAGGGCCAAACCTCTAGCTTGTCTGCATGTTCTGGGTTTGATAGCAGGTTGTGGACAACCTCACATGGATTCCGAAACCAGACATCATAAGTGTCATTCATCCAAGAAACTTGTTGTTCATCGCCTTCACACTGGTATAAAACGGCAAATGAATTCCAATCGACATTGCTGACTTTCACTTCATTAATTTTCAAGTACATATCTGTGTGATCTTGGAACAGAGGGTCCCCCCAGCCTTACAAAGTGACTCTGACCATATGTCCAGCAGCATATCAATCTGCTGTGCTGGCATTTGGTTCCAAGAATATAAAAAGTCTGCTAGTTTGAACTGGAGCTGACAGGTAAAGGGTGACCAGTCCTCAGGTGATTTGGATTCTATTTCAGCAGGTGGCAAGTCCTGAGGGATAAATTCACCATGATCATCACAAGGTTGACCTATTAAAACATGTTAGCAGAAATAGTTAAAAATCTGTACTATACACTTACCAGTCATTGTTGGATGGTAATTACAAAAGAGTTCTTGATGCTGGCCAAGAAAATGGGTGTCAAGGTTAGGGGAATGTGAATGCAATCTGAAAAGTGGTTCATCACCACCCATTGGATCATCCACATCTATTGAGGGCACTGGTGAAGAGTTGCATTATGATGAATCCTGCTCAGGAGAGGCTAGTGGGGTTGAAAGACAATGGGAAGGGAGAGCCAGGCGAACAACTTTGGGATGTTGTGCATGTATGTGTTGTGTTAGGCCAGACTGGTTTTTGAACCAATGCTTGCAACCAGAAAAAGGGCATGGGACACAGAGCCAGGCCTGGGCTGGCATCTCAGAGTCTATGGGATGAGTAATGTTTGCTGACAGACAAGGTTCACTGGACGGCAAAGTTGCATGGTCCAACCCAGTGAATAGAACTAAATCCAATAAGTCACAAGTGAAGGGTCAGCAAGCATATATAATGACCTCCAAAACTATTGCAATAACTAACCTTAATGCAGTGCATGCAGTGCACTGCAAGCACTTATGGGAATTATGCCTAGCTTTGGCAGGACCAAACAAAGCACATACTCTTGGCTACAAATTTGTCCCTGGATCATGTGATT
>JBBPTN010000604.1:0-12440 GCA_038094075.1 Xerocomus spinulosus
GAGCTGACCATTGGGTTCTCCGACGTGATCCCCATCAACACGTCCCAGTATCCTGCCCGCGCGAGGTCCATGCATGGAGGAGTCGGCTCCAATGAGTCTACGTTTCCCAGAGTCTCTGCAGATTTGTTGTATTCTATACGCAACTCAGCGGTGATAGAAACCAGAGGGACGATATGTACTGGTTTCAATGGTGCTTGCTAGTCCATCCAATACAAGGTCTGCTCTGTACAGGGTCGAAAAAGTGAGGCCATACAGCGATTTCATTTTCTGGAAATGATTGTTGTGTGGCCAATAGACATATGCTGTTCGCAAAAGGTGAACACTTGACAAATATGCCAATCTCCCAACGGGACATACCTGTGCTGCCGATACCGTTCTGCGGCGCCAGCCAGAAAAGAAGACCGCGCGCGATACAGAACAACAGCAAAACCTCCTTCTCCGGACTCTCTTTGCGGGAGATGGCATATAACAATACGAGGATCTGACAAGCCAAATCAAGACTGCATTGAACGAGGTGACTCAGATGTGTCAGAAATCGGCCACCCGGAAACTCGGACGCAAACCGGCCCTGGACGGGAAACACGGTGCACAAGTCTAGTCGTACGTGAGCTTCACCAAGAGTACTGTGAGCGTGTGGCATGCCTTGTATAGAGAGTACGTCAAACCCCAAACTCGCTGGGAAAAGAAAACTTCATGAGGGATCGTACGATAAGGAGAAATGGAGCATTTTACCGCGTATCAATAGAGGTATAAAGTACGCTCTGAACCGCTTGGTCAATATTTGCAGCGATCGGGCACTGGTGAAGAGTCGATTATCGCACGCAATCTTACCGAAATACTCACTGTATGCGGCCTAGAGAAACGTTGATCGCAGCACAACAAAGCCATAAGGCAGCCACTGAATGGAGCACCTTTGGAGCCACTGCCCCATGAATCAAATTTCCCTCTAGCTGTTCGATGTCAAAAGGGCAGCTACATGCGAGGAGATCGACGTACCGTATTGAACAAGACGCTCAGCCAGTACAGATTGATCGCCCGATATACACCATTCCAGACGGCTGTCGACATGTACACGACGAAGGGCGCAGGTGCGATCTTGAGGGTATCGGTCAGCAGTCGCCACGCGGGGGGCATCTTTTTGTGAAGCATGTGCAGTGTATCCGGCAATGTGTATATGCGCGACGTAGGCGGCGCAGTGTCTTCATATGCTATGTCGTATGCGCCGTACCGACAGGATCGGATTCGACCATTTAGTGCCTTTTGCAAGGGAGGATTCATACTGTTGCGCGCTGACTCTTTGCGTGGAGAATGTCTGACCTGTGGAGGGGGTTGGAGCTCGGGATAGGTCGTCCAGTGAAATACACACCTGGACATAGCACTTGTGCATATTTATGTTCCTGGCGCAACAATAACACCCAAGCGAACATTACATTCTGAATGTTCCGGGTGGTAGTCGACGCCCACGATGACCTACGGACCTGGGAGAGATGAAAGAACCGACCTGCTCCGACACTGGGCCTGATACCGCCATGGGGATGGAGCCAATGCCTGGGATTGCCATCTCACGTTTCCTTCTATTCGCTTGTCCGATTTCCTAGGCACGCATCATTGGCACCACCTTCGCTGTTGCTATGGTTGGTGCAGCATGGTCACATAACCCGCCCCATGCCATTGTTGTTGCTGTAAGGGAAGCGCAATTGCACTGCTGTCGTTTTCGTAGCTGTAGAAATGCCGCCGCTTTCGCCCTTGCTGTTGTAACTGTCGCGTCCCCCACATGATCATCGCCATTACCACCGGTGGCATGCAGGTGTATAGCCCTTGTCGATGCCCGTGTTGTCGCTATTAACATTGTGTCAATCGATTTGAGGGTGTGCATTCATGCGGCCTGCGTCTTCGCCACCGCTGTTGTTGAGTATATGCAGTTTGCCTCACTGTCATCGTTGTCCTGCAGCTGTTGTGGGGAGCAGTCCCACATTGTGAAGAGGGTATGCAGTGGTGGTAGCAAGGGGCAATGTACAGAACTCATTGAGCACCTGTGTGTCACCATAAGCATTACACGTCACTACAGTGTGTGAAGCATAAACCTACCGCCTCCATACAGCCAATACCTGAGCTCTCAGAATGTAAGCTGAGGACGAGGAAAGCGATGGTCCCGCACAGCGTTGGGTAAGCGGGCATCGCGTTGGATAAGCGGGCGAGCCCGAAAACGGGCGCGGTGGCGGTGATTGCAGCGACCCCGAGCGGCGGCAGAACGGAACGGGGCCCATGGCATGGTGTGGTGCGAATGTCTGCGAGACAGTTTGGGAGCGCCGGATCCAATGACGGTCCTGCACAGCGTTGGGTAAGTGGGCATTGTGTTGGATAAGCAGGTGAGCCTGAAAACAGGTGTGGTGGCAGTGATGCAAGTCTGAGTGGTGGAATGGAATGGGGCCACCTACAAACAAGCCTCTTAGTACTTAGTACAACTTTTCCTACACATTTAGTACACTTTAGTACACTTTTCCATACAATTTATATAAACTTTCCCTCTTTCCCTCTTTCTCTTACACTTTTTCTATTCTTTTCCAACACTTTCAACAATTTCACTATTTCCTATTGTCAGTCTAATTGGAATTGATCCATAGTAAATGTATCAGATAATACCCACACTTAATATACTGTATATGTAATATTCCCATGTTTCAGAATTAGAATAATACTTGTTTCAAATATAATTATGGTATATAGTTCTCACATATATACATACATCTGTAATATTGCATCAGCAAATCATTATCTATGACAAATAATATTAGAATTATTGGTAATTTATAACATATTACATGATTACAGCATGTTGTGGCAGTAGTACAGTAATCCATAGCAACTATGTATTATAATGTTATACCAAAAAACTTTGTTGAATAATTTAGCAAACATAAAATGGCAAGGGAAAAAGGGTAACATACCCAATCTCTTCATTCTTATCTTGTGCTCAGTCAATCTTTATAGCCAGTGGCTACAGGAACTGTGATGTCCCTATCTTTGAAGTGTGTGTACATTGTCTCATACATGGGCAAGTTATTGTCAAAGTGAGTCTGATGGGAATAGGTGTACTTGAAGTGCAAGTAGCTATTTCATGTGGAGTACTTTTGTTGGTATGGTGGGGATACTCAGGGGGAGGAGAATGAAGAAGAAGACATTCTTGCTGGTGGAGAGGATGGTGAGAACCCTCTGAAGCAGATGGTGCAAGAAATCCTATTGCAATTGTATCACAACATTCTATATGAATCACTAAACAAGCAGGGATATGCTCAAGGGGTGTGGACAAACATACCAAATGTGTTGTATGAGAAGGAAGCAGTAGAGAGACTATACATGGGATTGCAACTACCATTTATTGGGGTGCAGTATGTGATATTAACAGATGAGCAATGGGAAAAACACTTTGAGAGGTTCTTCCTAAAGAAGCTATCTACACACACTAGACAAGTGTCACTATTATCAAATGTATCTCACACTGGTTGATTGACTTTCACCATGGCATTTGGGATTGATGTGTTCAAAACTACAAGAGAAGTTTAAAACACTAGCATGGATCCCATTCATAGAAAACAATCAAATGTGGTCAACAAGAAAGTGTGATGGGCAACAATTGCAATGCTTGCCTTTGAATGGAGCTATGGAGGGACCAAACATTGTGATTACTCCTATTGCTTTATAAAGACTTCATACACAACCTGTTTTGAGAGTAGCACTAATTGTTTCAGAGGAGGGTAGAGATAAGAAGAAGGAGGAAGATGATAGTAATGGTGGAAATGAGGAGTTACATCAAGAGCCTATATGAAGACAATTAGTACAGCCACTTACTGAGGAGAAGGAGGAGTCAATAGATGATTTTACTATAATATATTTCTATATCTACCATATGTGCTGGTGGCTGTATATTGATGGGCTACATGTTTCTTGTGCATTTAAGATGCCTATAATCCACTAAAACAACTACTAAACACTTGCAAAAATGTAATTATCATCAAATATATATTATAAACATCAAGTATATTTTAATTACTATAGTACAGTATGTGCTAGTTACTATTTTTTTACTATATTATCACAAAAATGAGATAAAGGGGAGGCACTGCATAGCTAATTGACATGTCTAACCAACTTTATGCACTTTCAGATAGTTCTCACACTACTATCATGACTAAGTCACCCAAGGTGATTACTGAGAAACTGAAAGAGAGAAAGGGAAAAGGAAAGAGTAAGGTACACAAACAAATTCATATCATACTATGTGACAAACTAATGAATAACTACAATAGGGCTGAAAAGGGGACTTGATGTTGATAGTTCTAGTTTAGGAGTGTTGGATGGATAGAATCCCAGACAGATCCAATGAAGTTTGGTTGGCAAGTTTGTGAGAATAGGTTGTGTGATATCACCAGTCATATTGGGGTTTATGAGACCTTTTACAGCATTGACTATAACTTCTATGATCCTTTTGATGTAGGTGTCATAAGCATGCTGGTATGTTGAATTTCTTCTGGTTCATTAGAGCTAAATAAATGCATGCTTTCTGATAGGATCTCTCTTATCTCTTCTATGGTGATTTTCAGAAAAACCACGCTTTCTTACCTTTCTACCAACTCTTCTCAAACCACCAGACCAGTGCAGAGTCCTAGTATCTAAAATTTTGATTACTGGCTATACTTCAACCCAGTTTTCCTGCATCTATAGACAATGGGATCAAGGTCTATCCACAAAGCTATGTGGAGCATCATTTATAATGTGGCAAAGAATGGTCAAATGATGGCCATGCTAGTCAATGTAGTCCAACCATATACTTGCACTGTTTTCACTGCCAATTTAGATTCTTGCTGGGTAGCTGCAAACTCCAGATCAGTTAAGGATCTCTTTTCACTATTCATTGAATGTGTGGATCAACTATTTTGGAAATCTCCTAATCTTCCTGTTCTCCAGCCTGTTTTCAAGGCTAGGTTAGTATTTATAAAAGCTAGGGCTGATGCTACTGCTTTTAAAATGCAGCTTATCACCTAGCTGGGGCTCAATTAGAACAAGGAGTCTAGGGAGCTGTTTTCACAGTCTATTCAACCTGTGGTTACACTCAAGAAGCTACAGGTACCCTATCCTCCAAAAGGACACTGGTGGTTTAAATTTGATTATATCAAATCCTTATGGGAGGACTTTCTACTCAATGCAAAGCAACCTGATGCATGAAAACCCCAATTACCTCTTTGCAAAGTTGATCCTACAAGACTTCAATTCATTATAAAAGCAGATGCTAGTATGCTCCTATGAGAAGATTAACTCCCATGAATATATAAGGGTTTTCTTGAGAATTGGTCTCCCACTGCTAAGGTGATATAAGCCTGTGAGCTCTGGATTAATGTTAGTGTTGTATATACATAGATAGAATGGGTTTCATTAGATGTTTGTGTTTTCTCTAATACTTATAGAATTTGTCCTATGTATGTGAAACAAATTGATAGTGTGCATTCTCATCTTCATCAATATTAACTTTAGTATCAAAGATTACAGATTTGTGTTCTTCAGGGTGTCCATGATGTAGGATGTTACTAGGAACTCTATGTTGTTCCACATTGATTCCAAGAGTGCTAACATAATCTGATAAACGTTTAGTGCACATGTTACTTTAATATAAGTAATTATAACTTACCCCATGGTGTGTATTAGTTACTACACACTTAATATACTATTTTTGTAGTATTATAAACATTAGTATACTGGGTGTTTTAATCATCAGATTTTTAAGAGAGGGTTAAATTAACACAATTATTCTCCAAAACTACATAGTGTGCCACTATAAAGTATTAGCATTAGAGAAGACCATAATTTTCAAATAAGTTGCTTACATTGTTGATGATTGTTTTCAGTGTGTTAGAATATGTGATACCAAAGTGAAGTTGCAAAAAGCTATTTAATTCTTCCCAGAGATCAAGTCACAGCTGATCCTCTCCATGTCATCCTTTTCTTTTAAAGTTAATTATTGGTGCAATCCATGTTATGCACTGATATAATAAGTATATATAAGTCACATGTGCCTTATAATGGTCAAAGGAATGTTCAGAGGTGATGAATAGTCTTCTTTGACTTCAGTTAAGTCCCAGGACTTGATGGCAAATGGAGATCTAAGCAGCAAATGGCATGCATTACAATACCAGATCATGGGTCGCTTGCTAATAGAATTATCAAAGTTTGCCTTGCTAGTTGGCCTTTTTATTTCTTGGTAAGTCATGACACCCCATTATCCCAATAGCATACCTCTCAACATGTCTCACTTCACTAGTCTAGGGTGCTATGACAATGACACCACTCAACTCACAGCACTCTATGAGCCTGCTATAGAACAAGTTATAAGTCATATTTTGCATCAACTCAAGCCCACTATTATTAATCAACTAGGATTATTCCTATGAGCATTTTGCTAGTGCTACTGGCAATTCAGCACCCACTCCCATAACACTGCCTAAGTTGGAACACCTATTTAACACTAACCTCTATCAATGCAGGTCCAAGATCAATTGCTGATTTGTGTGTGGCAGATTTGAGAACTGTAATTAATTGTGGATTTCATAATGCTGTTAGAACCTGCATACACATAGGGCTGAAGAGGGGACTGGGTGTTGCTAATTCTAGTCTGAGAGAGTTGGATGGATTAAATCTCAGACAGATTCAATGAGGTTTGATTGGCAAGTTTGTGAGAATGGGTTGGGTGATATCACCAATTATATCAGATTTATGAGACCTTTTGTAGCATTAACTATAACCTCCATGATTTTTTTGATGTAGATGTCAGAAGCATGCTAGTATATTTGAATTTCTTCTAATTCATTAGAACCAAATAAATGAATGCTTTCTGATAGATAATTTGAGAACACTGACTCTCATGAATGCATAAGAGTTTTCTTGGGAATTGGTCTTCCACTGCTAAGGTGATATGAGCCTGTTAGCTCTAAATAAATGCTAGTGTTATAAATGGATAGGATTGGTTTCATCAGATGTTTGTGGTTTCTCTGATATTCATAGAATTTATTCTGTGCATATGAAACAAATTAATAGTATGCATCCTCATATTTATCAATATCAACTTTGATATCAAAGATTGTGGATTTGTGTTCTTCAGGCATTTCCATAATGTGTTATGCTGAATGCACACTTGTGCCATTCAACAACCTCTCAACGGTTGGACTCTCACGAAGAGGTCAACAGAACCCATTGAGCTAGGAGATCAAGCCAAAGACAAAGCAACAGAGATTTAGGTTCTGAGGAGAACTCAGAAGACAAAGACTGAGACTAGGCGAAGGCTCAGAGAACTTAGAGGACCGTGGGGACACAAGCGATGTGTGTAATAGCGCAGATCAAGTATGGGAAACTATAATACATGGCAGCGAGGTATTTATACTATGAAATGCACAGCATGGAATAGTATAGAATGTGAAGGAAAATATGTGACTAAGTATCTATAAAGAGAAGGTACTTATGGAGCGGCTGTCCAAAACAGAGACTAATTGCAAATGAAGCAAGAGAAATAGGGTCCTAGGAAAAGCAGAATGTGGCAATATTGATAGGATATAAGCAAAGGTCCTAAAGCATGAGGAATCTCATAGAAAAAGAGTAGAATGTCATGAAAGAGATACGAAATTGTAACATAATGTATGTAGGTTGCATGTGATAACCCTCATTATATACTTTTCAATAACCCTTAATAGTGTCCTTGTCTGTAACAATGACACTATGAATGACTTGGATCTTGAACAACAAGGAGGTTTCTATATGAAAGGCCAAAGTTGTTGAAATATACAAGTCCTCTATATCAGCTCCAAATACTCAATTTAAGGTCTGTTGGGACTTTTTTAGAGGCTTTACTAACTAAACATGAATGGCCTCAAAGTACAAGCTAAATGTGGTTTGGTTTTACACTATGTTAGATATTCTAAATTATGTCTTGAAGAAAAAGTGTGACTCAAAACATGTAAAATTCCAGAAAAAGAGGCTTAGAGAAAAATGTGAGTACTTTCTCTTTCTAATACCATCCCTTAGGCCTCGTCCAGCATGCGTTGCTTGCTTTGTTTAGACTCGGCTAGAGTAGCTAGCTAGATCACATGAAAGTCACGTGTTATGTCATCAACCCCTCGGATAATCACCTCACCCCCCCAGCCTCTCATAGGTGCGTACCCAGCAACACAGTTTTGTGCCCACCACTAACAGCTGTGCTGCGACTGCGAGGGTGGGGGGCACGTTTACACGCACTACTACCACCAACTCAGCAATGACAATGAGGGTGGGGACGCACAACAATACACCACCACCACCACCATGCACGATGATGACAGCAATGGGGGGGACACAACTGTGGCCACCACCACTGATGACGGCAGCAGCGAGGCAGGTGCAATGGCACCCACGACGATGACGGCAGGGTGGGAAAGGCAGGTGCACACACACACCACCGCAACAACGATGAGGAGGGCAGAGGACGTGCCACTGACACCCCCACAGTGATGGCAAGGGCAGGGGACACACAAACGTGTACCCACCACCACAAGCACGACAGTGACGGAGGCGAGGCAGGCAGGCACAATAGCACCACCAGTAATGATGGCGATGGCAGGACATGCAACCGCGTGTCACCACTACAGCAACGACGGCGACGGGGCAAGTGCAACGGCACCACCACCACCAACGGCGACGACGGTGAGGGCAGGGGGCACGCAACTGCGTGTCACCACCATGGCGACGACGGTGATAGGGCAGGTGCAACAGCACCAACACTACCACCATGCGAAGACGGCGATGGAGAAGCAGGCGCAACGGTGCCATCATCACCATCACACGACAGCAAGGGCGGGTGTTGAACACTGTCGAACGCTGTCGAATGCTGTCGAATGCTGTCGAACACTGTCGAACGCTGTCAAATGCTGTCAAATGCTGTCAAACACTGTTGAACAGCTACAAATGGGCCATGAGCAGGCTATAGTAGTACAATAGTAGTAGTATACCTTGCATAGCTAGGGAGAAAATATATTCTGTGAGCAAAGGACTATGTATATCACATAGGTCACAGAGGTCACACTGATCACAATGATTGATAACAACTGATCAACAAGATATCTTCATACCATCACCATGGATCTTGAAGCTCAGCTTATTCGTCAAACTTCTAGGAACCGAATCTTACTCTTGATCATATTGATCACCACCCAGGTACTATATCTCTACCAGCAAGCTTTCCTGACCCCAACTCCACGTACTCCTTATCATACTTCCATTTTGACTGGAGAAGGTTGGATCCTTGAGTTGATTGATGGCCATCCTGATCGTATTAGGACCAATCTTGGTGTCAGTCACGACACATTTGCTGCTCTTGTGGATTTCTTGGTTCACCATGGTGTTACCAAATCTCGCCATGGTATTTCAGTTGAAGAACAACTAGGAATCTTTCTGTACACCCGTGTTACAGGTCTTGGCTCACGCCTTGTTGCTGAGAGATTTCAGCATTCTCCAACCACCATTACAAAGTGAGTAATTATAATCATATACTTAACTTTCTGTTATAATATTCCTAGATACTTCAAGAAGTTAGCTATCTTCTTCTCATCCCCTCCATTCTACACATCCCAAGTCAAGCTGGCAACAGCTCAGACTCCAATTCCTGATACCATTGCCACCAATCCTCGTTTTCATGCATTTCAGAATTGTGTTGGTGCAGTTGATGGAACACATATCCATGCCTTTGTTCCAGCTGAGGATCATCCTAATATGTGCAATTGTAAAGGTTTCCTATCTCAGAACTGCCTCTTTGCTTGCAACTTTGACTTTCAGTTCACATATGCAATGACAGGCTGCAATGGAGTGTCTGCAGATGCAACTCTGTGGAATGAAGCACACACTCATGACTTTCGTGTACCACAAGGATGGTATCTTCTTGCTGATGCAGGGTTTGGGAGCTGTGATGGACTTCTTGTTCCCTATCGTGGTGTACGCTATCATCTAAAAGAATGGCATCAAGCTGGCACAGAGTAAGGTTTTAATTCCATTGTCTATTTATTTGAGTACCTGATTATCTACTAGGCCAACAAATAAAGAGGAACTTTTCAATCTTCGACATGCATCCCTTTGAAATATTATAGAGCAGATCTTTGGTGTGATGAAACGGCAATGGTGCATTCTCCTGCTCCCCCCAGAGTACTCTATGGAGATACAAGCACAAGTTCCAGCAGCACTTTGTGCTATTCATAACTTTATTTGCAATATTGAACCAGAAACCCCATATAACCCAGAAATCAACTTGCAAGAGATAGAGGGAGAGGGAGATGGAATTGATTATGGGGAGTTAGCAGAAGGACCAGCAAACCAAGAGGAGAGACACAGATCAGAGGCTGAACGTGACTGAATTGCTCAGGAGATGTGGGCAGAATATCAGGCAGAGAGAGCACAGTTCAGATAAAGGAAAGCCAATTGATTCAACAAAGGGGGGGAGAAGAATAGGAGTTCTGAATGTAATACAATACTATGCTTTTAACTCCTGCAATCTCTTTTCAATCCATTTAGCCCGCATCTCTCCCTCAAACTCAACAAAAATCATAACCTGCCTTTGATTCTTTGGATCACATATATAGTCTGTCAACAATAGCCTATCACTATTGTTGATATCCAGGGTCTTGATAATGTTGATAACAGACTTGAAGAATGAGTCACTATTAGCTGGTGGACCACTACTAGTGCCAGCCGGGCCATCAAGCTTGGTGATGACTTGCTTCAGAGTTGTTGTGAGTTCCTCCATAGCCCCACCGGCCACTACACGTGCTTGTGTGGATGCTGATGGTGGCCGAGAGCACTTTGTAGCACTACTCGCTGAGCCAGTAGCACTTGCTGGTTGTTTACGCTTGCCACGGCTTGCACTCGTCAGCATAGATGACGAGTCACTAATAGAAGACTCTTGCATAGCGAAAGAAGATGGTGTTGATGGCGGAATTGCGTTCGGGTCAATAGAAAGTATAGGGCGCACTCCATGAGCCCAAGTAGATGTGTCCAAGCCACCCATCGTAGACATGGGTGGTGGATAGTGCGTATTTAAAAACGGTGCCGTTTGTTGTGACAAGGACGCATGGTGGGAAATAAATGTTGATGGCGGCGATGGCGGCGATGGTGGAATTGTCAAATCGTTGAACTGTGGGGGAAAAAAAGAGGTGGTCGTACCACCGGTGTTCAAGTGAGTTGCGTTGGTGCCAAGAGCACTAGAAAGGCCAATACTAGGTATGGGCTGTTGAACCGAGCTATACGGAGATACGGTATATGGTGGACCATGTGTATGGGGCTGTGATATTGGATTTTGTATGGTGGTGGATAGATGTCCGGTGATGGGTAGGTTTGACGAGGATGTTGATCCTGAGGAGATGGCATAGAGCGGTGTGTTTGATGGACTACCAGGGTGAAAGGCGTGCATTAGTTTCTTTGTACTTCCCCGTGGTAGAATCGCCGCAATCTGCTCAAAATATGCGAAACCCTTGTTTGTGAAGGGTTTTGCGTCAGGATGGGTCTTCAAAAAATAGTTAGATCAATTTATCGGTACAATGATCTAATAAAATATAATTACCTTGATATATGCGTCCCACATCGACTGCATTCCAAGTGCGACCTAGACGCCATTTGTGTCGCTATAGGACAGCCCGGATGCATTCTTGAGCCCTTGTATGGTGTAGTAGTCACTCTTGAGCTATTGATAATGGCATCAGTTGTAGAAACGAGCCCAACTCAACACTACGCACCTTATTCCATTTGTATGAACACGATGATGCTGCTTTTGGTGCAGATTGCGGGAATTTCTTGTTTAGATACTCTGCGGCTTGTGCGAATGTTGTATTCTTGAAGTTGCTGTCGCCTGATTCAGCCTTGTGATCAAGCAGATACTAAACGAGTTCTGCTGTCTCTGTGTCGGTCCAGGTAGTACGAGGCCATTTTTTGTCGTCAAGAGCAACAAGAGTTGCCATGGGGTTGGATCGAAGGGAGTGGTGGGATGAATGGCTCCATCGCACAGAAGCATTTCGACGGTATTCTTTGTGTGCCACAGGGGCCTGGAGTCGGCGAGGCATGGGGGCACCAGAACGTGGGAGAGTGGTGGGTTAGGGGTGGGGGGTGACAGTGATATTGGAGGGGGGTTGACGACGTAACACGTGACTTTCATATGATCTAGCTAGCTACTCTAGCTGAGTCTAAACGAAGCAAGTGACGCACGCTGGACGAGGCCTTACAAGGGTTGGTGTGAGCAAAACCTGTGGGCACATTTCTTGCTTTCGGAGTTTGAAAGACTTGGAGTTTCACCCCGCTGTTAGAGCCCGAGACATCCATGGAACGGGTAGTCTGTCCTGGCTGCCATTCTATATTTCCTTCTTCACCTGCATTCTTGAACCATG
>JBBPTN010000605.1:0-12414 GCA_038094075.1 Xerocomus spinulosus
CCTCATGCCAATATGCCTGCTCCATTTTCACCAGCAGCGTCGACTCTCCGAACACCCTCCATTAGAGCGCACATGCCCCACGGTTCCCCACGCTCATCCATGGACCATGGTTCTTGCTTTTCCCAGGAGTATCCAAGCTTCGTACCTATGGTCGCCAAGTTCGCCTTTTCGTATGATGGCTTCCAATAACGATGCAGCTTCCGATAATGGTCCATTGCGTTCCAAGATTGCCTTGGCCTTGCTCAGTATAGATGAGATGGATGTGGAAGGTTGCAATAATGGATTGTTTTGCTCTAAATCGCCCTCAAGAACCATGCAGAATAGAAACGTAAAGTGAGCCTCACCAAATACATACTCGGTCAAATCGGGTATTCGAGCTCATCAAACTTGGGGTAACCCATCTCCTCGTCAGTAAAATCGGGTAGTCCAGCCTCCCATGCATCTTGCATTGCCTGTAATAATCGTCTGATTCTTCGTGCTGAGCTTTCTTAAGTTGATTAAATTCCGCTTCCCAGTTTGCCAGATCGTAGTTCCTCAAAGGTGCGTTAGATTCGTGTAAACACTGACGAGCCAAGGTGGATGATAAGGAAGGCGACGGAACCGACATATCAAAGGACTCACTGTGTGGTTAGCTTGACACCTTCGGATGTTGGTTCAACGATCATGGAGGTGCCACCATGACATTCCGCAATCGTCGAGGATTTACTGGCATCGGCGGTGATGCTGAGTGAGGCGATAACCAGTGCAAATGCGAGCTCTCCGAAAAAATTTCAAGTCTACAACGCACCTCTCCCGCGACTACCGCCACCACTAACACCTCCACTACCGTCGCCACTGTCACCAAACACCTTGGGCGTGTGCACCACCTACAAGACAACGGTGGCAAACGTACAGATTAGAATATCCCGGCAATACTGCAGTGACATCGCTCGAATGTGGCGATGTCACACAGATATCCTTCACACATTGTACACACGACATAAGTGAACGGCGTCTTTTCTTCTCGCCACTTTGCTCACAGGCTCACAGCGTAGAGCGTCACTCCCTTTCATCGTCTCCGCTTTTCGACCCGCCCGCCGCTCCCACTTGCAGAGCGACTGGTCAAGATAGATTTTCATCTAGCCTGCCCGTCGCAGGCTCTGCCCCGGAGCGAGCTCTTCTGCAGCGTGCCCAGCTCAGCCCGCCCAGAGCTCCCGGCGCAGGTCGGCTTCGGGCCGGAAAGCCTCACGGCTTTCGCCCAAACCACACACACACACTACATAAGTAGTTTATTGCAGTACTGTTCTTCACCAGACTTCAATCCCTGAGTCTTCGATTGATTCAAACGTATGCGTTCGAAATGTACGGAGTAGTGTCTCCAAGGTTGCTTACATAGTTATCAGAGGCTTATTCTAGTTCACACGGTCTTATCCCCGATTTCAAACGCCCAAAAACGGGCTTAAAGGTCACGTTGCCGTGCGAAACGGCGGGTTGAGTTGTACCAGACTACACTAACCGCCTTTTGGTCAAAACAAGAAACAAGCTCAATACGATTGATCCATGATCCCCTGGTTCAATTGTCTTACAGAAACCAGGCCCTCCAGAGGGTGACAAGCCGCTCATTTCCCTATCGCAACATTGGCGGCTCGTGGTATATTCGAATAGGACTACCACGCTTTGGGACACTCCACTTCGCATTCAATGTGCTCATTTCTCACATGGTCGGATCATACGCTCTGTTGTGCTCTCCCCAGATGACCATTTTGGGATGGATCATGGAATCAGCTCCAAAAACATGTCTCGCGTCATAGTACGTTTGGTATCATCGTCTTCTTACGATGCAATATATACCCTTCATCGCAGGAGCCCGACATTTTCATCGACAGCACTGTGCTCGGCCTGTGGAACGTAGGCCAACTTGCATACATCGACACATTATTGACTGAGGAAACCCCAACATCCGGTGGTGCCTATCATGCACATGCTGGTCGAGCCATCGCTTGGGCGCGCTTGGGAAAGTGGGACGAGGCATCAAGCGATGCCAAACAGGTACTTATCCCTCTCTCATGTATATACATGCTAATACCGTCATAAGGTCCATTCGGATCCGACCATCTGTCATTGGCTACATGGCAGGGTGCATCGCCCTTGTTGGAATGGGGGAATTGCGGAAAGGTGTCAAACGTGCGACATTGCTTGCCGGATTTTTCATTCAACTCACGCTGACATTCTCCTTCTCGTCAAGGTATATCTTTTGATGTTCGACTGTCCTTTGACTTCCATTCCCATCAGGCTGTTGTATTGTTCCTGGCTGGAGAACATGATGATGCAAGCTCATGTGTCGACGACCTCATCAACGTCGTGGTCCTCAACTCGGGCACTATACGTTCTTCAGGTGGGCCATGAATACGCTTTACCACTGGTTCTGATCCTTCCGATAGGCATATATGTACCTTCTAATCGTAAACTCGCGGATGGATAAAGGCGACCATGGGGATGCAATACAGTCGTATGAACCCGCACGGAACAAGGCGGGACACCGCACCGATCAACTGCCGCTGATAGTTGTATTTGTATATCTCTGACTAGCTTGTTTTGTGTCCAACTGATCTCGATCTGCAGATCACGGGATGGAACTTTGATGACCTTGCAATCTCTCTCCAGCATTGTCAGGCCCTCTATGCAGCCGGTCGCACGAAGGAGGCTGGCGACTCAGTACTGCGCTTGGCAGCCAGTGGTGTCAATATGACAGAGCTGCTAAGACATGGGTTTGTGGTGAAATTTTCTTTGACTCTTGATCTGCCACACAGTGCCGACTTAACCGTAGATTTCTTGCAACAGCGTTTATCTACACCAGTAAGCAGTTGCAATACGAGTCATACGCTGACGCTTCAAGAGACGTCCCATACGTCACTCTCTCTGACGCCACTCTTGAGAGAGTTGGCAAGAATCAAACTGCTGACTGGGTCTTGGAACGATGCTCTAGTTGCTGCTGCCAACATGAGGCTTTTATTGTCCCAACATCCGTCGTGACCCTGATGTTTCCTGGTAGTGAGTTCCCCAGGTTTACTATCTATCAAGTTATATGTGAATGTCTGGAAACGACAGAGCTCGTGGCTGATGCACCGGAATGCTTGTATCAGATGTCGGATTGGGGACTCCTCATCCCCGAAATGGTTGCGCATCGCAGCGTGGAGTTTGTCACTGACATGGAGCAGAGGATGTTCTGCGAACGGTACGTGCCGACGATGCGTTGGTTGGAAGAGGAGCATATCCAACATTGCGCAGCTTCGAACGGGAGGAAAGAGGGCACAGATTATGCTATTGGTCATCAATCGGTCCGACTCTCGTACACCTTGTGGAAGACGGTCGAAGACAGTGTTCGCGCGGCCGAAAAGGAGCAGAGGCAGTTGGCTCCGAAGGCGGTCGAAAACGATGAAAGCGCGATTGGGGAAGATGCGACTGATTACCCTCATACCGACACCCACGGGAAAGATATACTTGACAATGAGAGCCGGGACAATTTACTCATTGCGCGTGTGGGCGGTCGTGGGTCAAAATATCAGGACCCGAACCAGCATGTTCCGTATGGCGTCAGTGGTTTGCCGTCTCCAAACGTCCGTACGCTGACATTTGCTGGTCACAAAGACGGTTGGGGTTCGGAATGGGACAAGAATGGGACAAGAGATGTGGTAGCCCTGGTGGCTCGTACCCCT
Source organism: Xerocomus spinulosus (assembly GCA_038094075.1). Lineage (NCBI taxonomy): Eukaryota > Fungi > Basidiomycota > Agaricomycetes > Boletales > Boletaceae > Xerocomus > Xerocomus spinulosus. The sequence continues at coordinate 3,696 of JBBPTN010000605.1, forward strand.
CACAATCCAAGGAAAGCCCCATGGCCATCAATGATGCGCCCACTGCTGTCGAGGAATCACCCACAAGCACATTGCGGCGATGGTGGCTGTTCTCTGTCTGGCTATCGACGAGACTATTACCCTCCTTCGTGTTATGATATGTCGGACAGTTGGAGCGCCCAGACATTCGCCTTGCGTGGCGAGAGAAAGTGACCATTTGCTTTTGGGACACGTATTGGTGGGTGTCGATGCAGGGATAGGTGTACGACCTCTCCAGCTTCAGCCACGGCGACCACAGAGATATCACTGGGATCCCATCCAATTTTCCCGCGGACTTGGAGGCACTTGTAGCGCAGGATCTGACGGGGTATTTCCTGCCACCCCTTGTACTTGCTTGTTCGGGGCTGGTCTCTCAAGCGACGCTATAACTAACTGCCAAGAATTTTACAGCCTTCGTACCGAATGCGGTGCGTCGGTCCGGTGTGAACCAGCGGGAATGGAAACCAGGACTGGTACACATCGACGTTCTTGCCGACGGTAAGACAGTACCAGAAAGGGGCATTGGCATGGAGTAGCAGTGAGATTGATTCACAGGCAATCGATTCAAACATTCAGAGGTACTGCTCAGCATGGTCTTGTTGACGTTGTTCGTGTGACTTATGTGTTCGATAGGATTTGGGCTGTCTGGGACGGTAGTGCCCATGACTGGACGGAGTATGTCAACACCGTCTCGATCAACCAGGGCGACGCCTCGAATAGCTATCAGTTCTTGTACAAGGACATTGTCAACGTGTTCAAGGAACGACCTGGGCAAGAGTCTCTGTACTCACCCACTTTACTATCCTAACCCGCCTTCCTCGCTGACCTGCCGGTCTGTTCATCGGTGGCGCTGCTACAGATCACCCGCTTATCGAAGCTGTCAATGCCCTTCGTGCGTCCTCTGCTGCTGCAGCCTTCACGTGCGAAAAAGATTGAGCTTGAAATGGCAGACGCAGGTATCCTCCCACCACTACCACCCCCTGCTATTAATCCTGCACAATCCCACCATGACAGAATCGGGAGCACATCGTCACGCACACAAGCACAATCTGCAGACAAGGAGGACGGAGGTGTACAGACGCTCTCGGAAGCCATCGGGTTCCATGTTGGTGCAAGTTTTGTCGAGAGGCGCGTCCTCCTTCTCTCCATTCTGTCTCAACTTTTGATCCGGCGCGATCAGATGTGTCGCGATAGACCCTTGTTTGGCGACGCTCTCGGAATTTTGGGTTTCTTGTGGGGCCGAGCACGTAGACAACCCCCATACGAACCACCACGTATGTCCTGTCTACACACAAACATCACTACCCTACTGATAACAGTGGTTAGGGCGTGTTCGTTCTGCAGGACAACACCTTTAAACCGATTCTGCGCATATGTTCGTGGCGGATCGCTCTCAAGCCTCAAGCGTGCTAAAATTGTACGTACCCTCTAATGTAATCCCTCGTCTCATCATTCTTGTATTTCCTACAGTATTTTACTCTTCCCGCGGGGCTGATCCGTGATGCACTCGCCCACACCTGGCTTTATGGAATTGTGATGACAGAAAACGCATCTTTATCTCACTGTACGTTCTAACCCTTTCATTCGTCCCCGTCTTTCACTCTCAAAAGCAACCTTGATAGACATTTTCCGATACTGTCGATCTTGGCCACTTTGTCCGTTGCAGGCGTCGACATTGCCGGGCTCGGCGGTGTCGAGACTACCGCTGAGGTCGTTGAGAGCGTAGGGGAAGACGAAACGGACTCGAAAGATCCACACGAATCATCAGGCATTCCTGTGCTGTTCAGTGTCTCCGCGTCGCGAATGTTCGATCCGTCAGCACAAACCATGGTCGAGGTCTTTGTTTGCTTGACATCCACACTGACGACTATCTAGCTCCGTGACGGGAACGAAGACTGATCCGGGGATGGCGGAGGCGACCACGCGATATACGAATAGACAATTGTCATTTCGTTCTGACTCGGGGGCATTCCGGAATGACGCCGCCATCCGCGGAACCAACGACGGCAGTCTTGACAGAGGTTCCTGTGATATGGGCGTGCCTCGTAGTCTTGGTCGTACGAACGTTGACGGACGGCTTCCGAGAATTGATCGTAGAGTTGCGAGGACGCGGAACGAGAGTCTTGATGGTGACATCTTGCTTGCCTTTGGACGTCGCCGTCACGCCGACGGAAGACCGAGTGATACGACCCCGCGGAACACAGCTGGGTCGTCATGCGGGTTCATTCGTTGTTGACTTCGTTGGCTTCACAGTCGCTGAGCGGCCTTGGGTACCCTTTCCTTCCCCAGACCGCTCAACGACCTTTGTTGGCTTTGAGACAGTCCTCGCCCTGACGAGCGACTGGTTCTTTGATGGCTCTCGCGAGATGGTCGACCTCCTCAACCCGTCGTTCCGATGGGCCCCGGGACCGACGCGTTCCCGCCTCTGTAACGTTTGGCACGACAATTGGTAACAGCCCGGGCAGGTGCGTTTTCAACTTCACCGGAGCATCACGAGGGACAGGTGGTCCACCCTTGATCGGCGTTGCCTCTACGGCGGGTGACAGCATCGGTGCTGGCGTCTTCCCGGCTCACCATTTTGTGGACATGCTACAGACCACAAATGGTTGCGGAGCAGACCTCACCGTCGTCCGAGATCCCGGTTAGTCTCATTTCCTGGCGCAAGGCCGGAAAGAGTGGTGGTAGGAAGGTGGTCAGCACGCGAATATGCTACCGCAGAGCCTGAGCAGTTCATAGTAGAGCCCTAGCACTTAGGATCGGGAGCTGAAGTTGCGCCTCAGTAGCGCGATAGGACAGAATATGTGATACTCACAAAAAATATTTGTATACAGCAAATTGATGGGGCTGCAGACATGCCACCTTGATACGAAAAGGGTCTGGAAGCCCCACTAAAAAGCTGGAGGGAGGAACAGAGGGATCTCAAAACAGTTGACTGCTGCGAAGTTCTCTGTGCCTTCAGCAAGCTTCATAGGAAGCTGCAAACGATCCATCAACACCTGCAACACACATTCCATCACAGCTTTTTCAATGGATGGACATCAGCCACAAGGATGGAAAGCACTGGTTTGGATACCACTTGTTTGCTGCGGCCACAGTCAACAAGGGTCGTCCAGAGAGAAGGTGCTGTGTCCGTGGAGGTTTCACCCGCAGAGTGTGCCGGAAAGATCATTTCTCGGTCTAGGAGTACGACATCGACAACCACGCTCGCAAAGATGATGGAGAAGAGCCAAGCAGAGTCCGCGATCGACGATTCAGACGCCTGAAACAGAGCACGAATGGCGGTCCGTTCTGCGTTCGAGATTGCTCGACCCCTGTTTTCTGGTTCACAAGGTGCACCCAGCCCACACCCCCATCTGCTCTTCTGAGGGCCATCGGTACGGAGTCGGTTCGCAAGTTATTCGTGAATCGTTCCTCCGCTAGAGGACACAAAGGTGTCGAGGAACGCGACGATTCGGATGAAGAATGAGATGCTCAGAGCCCGGAAGCAGGTGTCCGGTGGTGGGTTGGTCGATCCCCGCCTGGAACGCCTTGGGTCTCTCTATGCAATGGCGATCGCGGCGAGGCACGGCACGCCGCCTGCAGGTCAACTTTGAAGGGTCGAGACGTGGGGAGTGGGGCAGGCGAGTAGGTGGGGTCGAGGTTTAGGTTATGATTTTCTTCTCTCTTTTCGTGTTCTTTCCTCGCTTCCGTTTGCTGCCTAGATCACCCCTTGCCGTCAAGTCCTGGGACTTGACCGAAGTCGAAGTCGATCGTGACACGACTACCTGAAGACCACCGACGCTAGCCCGCGCAAACCCGAGGGCGATTGTCATCTGCCTCTCGAGATTGCACCCTTTGCCGGCACAGTCGCAGCGTTACTCCCAGATCGAGAAGACTTCCGCCAACAAACCTGGTCAATTGTCGAATCTGGAGACGATCAATTTCGCTACCATCAAACTCGATGACCATTGTTCTCTGCCTCTCGTTGTCCGTATCGTCTCCGGAAACGAACCCAGCTGATGACGAACCCCAAAGACCATCAAGTTTCCGACAACCAATCCCATCGACCACACTTCGATAGCATCCATGATCACCAACCTTGCCTAATTGTGTCAAGCTGCCAGTTCTTGCGCTCTTCCAGTCTCGCTCTCGCTTCATATTGACCATTGTACGCCAGATGGATTCATGGGTGCCAGTTTCTGCCGGTTTACCGCCACATGACTGGTACCCTTTTCACCACGCGATCCTCTTGCTCCTGCTTCCTGTTGACCTCGGAGGCTCGATGGTACGATCCCCTCGTCCATTCACGTCATCTCCCTGTTTCTTACCCAGATAGGCATTTTCGACTTCGAAGACCGTGCCTAGCTTCCATTGACAGCTCTTGCGACGTTCAATCCCAGTTTTCGTCAATATCCTGCTATATGGGATACTCCCATCAATCCGACTCGAATGTATCAATCAATCGAAGACCAATCCCTCAACCCATTCAAATCCCGAGTGCCACCTCTCCTCCGACAATCCCGATACCGACTGTTTCATCGACATGTCACAACATCGACACCGTCACATACAATACGCGCATACCTCTGAGATTCTCCGAATAGCCAACCACGATCGACTGTCTTTCCGCTCAGACAACATCGTCGCCCTTTGCAAATGCCGCAGCACCCTTCGAGATCAGACAGAAACCGCCAACAGCAAGAACTTCCACCACGCCATCATTTCCATCATCCCCCTTCCTCCACAACGACGTCATCCCCTTCTTCTTTCTGACGGCCCGCACATGCCAAATCCCGAGCACGCCCAAAATAGGGTCGCGGGGAATGGTCGCGGGCGGTGGTGGCGACACGGTGTTCTCTACTTCTGGCCTGGTTTGACCGGTTCAGTGCCAGTTCCATTGCGGCTACGATTTCAACAAGTGCAACACCTGCGACGTGGTTTGGTATGGACGATGTGACGATGATCACGGATTCTTGGGATGCGTTTATGCGCGATTCGAACAGTGACAATGACGATGATTTCAGGCTAGACAAGGTCGACGGTATCTGATTGTTGGAGACAGGGATGATTGACAAGGTCGATGGGGGGGAACAGGGTGGATCCGTTTGAGTTGGACGCGCGCGATACTTCCATCGCGCGGAACTTGGCCTACCTGGCCGACATTGGAGCATGGCCTTCGAAACTTCGAGCAACAAGGTCTACAGCAATATCTACGGCAACATTCAGCGATCGAGCAAGTTGGCGACGCATTGGGCAATATCCATGGCGATGTCAAGGTACGATTGGTCGACGCGCAGCGTGCATCATCAACTGTGGTCAAGCTTTGGAGTTCAAACTAAGGTCTGGCTTGAGGGCAAGGTTCAACTCTTGGTTCGACGTGTCCCTAGTCAAGTCGTGGGCAATCCTTCCTCGGTCTCTCAGTCTTGTGGCATTGGCGTCAAGCAGAAACAGAAAGGTTATCTGGTCTTTCCCCTCTCTCTTTTTTCCCTTCACGACGAGTCCGGCTATATATTTTTTGGTTCCGGCCTTCGGCTCATGCCCCAATAGTTGGTGTTTCTTGGTTCATAGTGCTTGCTGGCGTTGCCCGCACCTTTAGTCTCAGAATATTGCCTTTGGGCCTGTATATAGTTTGTGATCGTGTCTGATGTTTAGGAATATAGGTTATGCCAATCTATGGCCGTCTGTGAAAAGGAACGAGGGTGATCAACGGTTCTCAAACTGTACAAGGTACTCGAGCATGCAGACTATTTTCGTAATGACCCTCTCCATGCTATAAAAGGATCGGATCCTTGTTCAAGCCTCATCAATGACTTGTTGACACGCCATGTACGAAACTTTCGTCTTGATAATGAGTACGACGACTCGGAGAACACGGGAGCGCTAAGTGTGCGGAGGGCCCATGGCCCGGGAGATCCACTCGGATAACGGTCGGAATCCCGGATCCCACCACCAGATGCGCACGGCGAGACCCAAAAGTTGCACTCCTTCTAGCATCTCTACTGTAATTGTTTTATGGAACTTACTCGGATATGATGACTGGAAATTGTGTCGCCAGTTCACTTCCAACACCGGCCCGGATCTTCATGCATTTCTCGGAATGGTGCGGTGGCCCAAACGTCCCTCTCCCTGCGCCGGGCCACTCCTGTGTCGCTGCACAATCATAGCCAGTCACTGCACGCCCGGTTATCGCCCTGACCAACCCTTTTTTATCGTGGTAGTCAAGTTGATCGAACATTATTCAGATGCGACATTAACCTTGGTTTACGAACGGACGTACAGAGCCTTTCTACTTCCGCATGATCCGAGTAAAAGAAAGCCGTTTCCTTCTCCATGAGTTGTTGTGCCATGAAGTAGGCTGTGCAATTGAGTATAGGCAGTGTTGTTAGTAGAGCTTTCGTCTGTGTCTTTCCACGTCGCGAATGATCGGATTGTGTCCGATACGGTGCGCAGGCAATACACCGCGAAGTTTAACGGGAGAGGGCAAGGCTGTCGCGTCGCGGGCTTTCTTGGGGGAGTGGGCGATTGGTACGCTTACTCGGTGAAACCGGAACACCGTTGGGGTGGTGCTGTACTTTCGAAGCCTCAAAGGAGATATCCCTGGTGTAAAGGGCGGGCGGACACGCGAAGACATTGATAGAAGTTGTGTACCTTTCACTGCGAGAAACGGTGATGGGCCATGCTCTGAAGGGGGTACTGGGTCCGTTGGGTAACCTGAGCTTCAACCCGGTGGCGGGCGACGTACGAGCACCACTAGCCCCGAGTGCAAAGGTCCTTGGGGTGATAATCTCTACACAGCCCATCACGACACGCGACGAGCGACCAGGTGTCGCAGGGGTACAAGAGATTTCGTCGATAGGTTGAGTTCATCCGGCTCAGCGTCATGCCCGGTCAAGAAACTGTACTGGGTCTGCAGTGGACTGCTGCAGTCTTTTGCGGGCGACATGCCTGGGAGACGCATTGTCTTGTCCGACTTTGCATTTGAAAGGCATCGTACCAGTGGTGTGAGCGATACCTTGACCACCACAATCGCATTACTATGGGCTTCATGGCGTGTGATCCCAGACAGCGTCAAGCTCAAGAAGCCAAGTCATCGAGTGTGGAGTGTGATTGAAAGCGTAGAACAGACAAAATTATACAACGCCAGCTCATCTCTTCCCGAAGAGCAATGGCCTCGTTTAGGTCGTCGATTCACTCGAGCTGGTTACATCTGTCGATGTAGCACGAGGTTATCGAATGATGCCAGCTGATCAGACTCACCCGGCGTACAAAGCGCTAGTACATCCAGTCCAAGCATGATGGCCTCACTGAGATCATCAATTTCTTTGAAACACTTGTCCCGAACAATGAGGCTAGGTCTCAGGGCCTTTAAGAATGTTGGTCGATCCGGGTTCCAAAGCCCCGGTGAGCTTCTACCAAACACAGCGGGCTCGTTGAGGTCGTCGGTTCGCCCGGTTGCTTGTACCAGATGAGTAGATAAGAGGCAAAACCAATCAAGTGTGCTACGAGGTCTACATATCCTAGTGGGCAACACACCAGTGCTTCCCGAGTCCCGACCGACACTGACAGCCTCAACGAGGCCGTCGATCCCTCTGATCTGCGCGTAGCGAATGAGAAATGAAGCGCAAGACCTGGCAAAGATCTCGACCGACCTGGATGGCCAGGAGGGCGAAGCTTCAGTGCGTCTGACTGGAGAGTAATAGCCTCGTCGGTGTCTTCGCTTCCCCTACGGCTAGAGAGATAAAACGCAAGGTTGCTTAGAGACGTCGAACGATGAGGATGGTCCTGTGGACGAAGTGCCAGTGCGTCCGTTCAAGAGCAATGGCCATTGCAAGATCGACACTTCCCCCAAGCTGACTATGCCTGGTGGATGGATGGAACGCAACATTGCTCAAGGATGTCGACCGATCGCTCACGTCAGTCATCATCCCAAGGAGCCTGGCCAGACTCAGTGATGATGATGACGACGATGCGCACAGTGGGGAGTGAGCAATCGTCTATGCGGATACGTGTGTGGGTAAGACTCGAGGGCCGAAAGACTCTCCAGAACACGTTGACGGTGTTGGGCTGGTCCCCGGGTTCTGGTGCCGGTGCTGGTTTGGTGGGATGACGGGCGAATAGAGTGACCCCGTAAGGTTCGGTACAGGCGACGCGGTTGGTGCGCGTTTCAACGGAAATAGCTCGTTCTTGTCCTCGTCGTCTTCGTCTTCAGGGACACGGGGTTTCACGGGTATGGTGGCAATACACGAAGAGGGTGGGGGTGGTGGGCGAGAACGAGCAGCGTACGCTCACCACCGATTGTCAATCTCATCGAGTGCAGCGTCCGTGACGGATTGACATGCCGTACAATATGGACGGAGGGGCACCTGACAATGCCTGAGCGCAACAGCGAAGGAAAGGTTTTTCGTACGGCACAAGCGTGTCGGGTGAGCGAGGGAGAGGAGGAGAGGACGGTTGGGGACAGTGAACGAGACAAGGTGGAAGAGGTGTGTGGTCAGCAGGGCGAGTCTTCGAGTGCAATCTGAGTGAGGAGCTAAAACACAGGCAGGCAGTCTTATGAAGCAGAAGACGTACGTTGGCAGGGGTACTTGTCGGAGGACCTCGAAAATGAGACAGGTTCTCCTCGCAAGTGACCTCTTCGGGTAGGTCCGAGAGACGCAACTGCCAGAGGGTGTCCGCCTCTTCCACGGGAGATGCTCATGAGAACTAGTAACGACTCTTGGCC
>JBBPTN010000606.1:0-12397 GCA_038094075.1 Xerocomus spinulosus
GAGATTATCGGTACTACTCGAAGTGGGCGAAGTATACTTCGTTCCAAATTCGGAGCTTTCGAACCACGGCGAAGCCACACCTCTCCGAAGTAAAGCGAACGAACCTCGAACTTGATTGGTCTCGACACCAACACTAGTTGACAGAATGACTAACCTGGTCTACCCACCCAGACAGGTCGCAGCATGGAATTGTGGACAATGTGGAGTGAGTGGTGGAATTCGGACAATGGACGGCAACAATGGACGGCCAAAGTGGACCGTTTGTAGCATTGGCCATTGTGGTGAACTGCGGAAGACCATCCACGCGCGGGATATATAAGCCTTCCGTTAGCCTTTGGTGTCCACTCAATTCTATCATCGTCACGATGCCCCCTCGAGGAAAAAAAAGAGATGCCAAGATTCTAGCCGCTGCCAGCAGATTAGGTTGGGGGAAAGCGGAGCCTGCGAGGCAAATCTACAACCCGGCGCAAGATTCCCCCGCAGTGTCAAGGATGGATATCGACGAGGGTGAGCGTTCGCCAACTAACTGCATGGAAAGGAAAAGGTTATACTTTCTGTAGGCCACCCGCTCTTGGAACATCAGCCCACGACCCCTAACTCTGAGTACTGCGACGTTTGTTGCAGTCATGCTTCCGTGTTGCGCGTTTGTACTGGTTGCAATGCGCGAATTTGCCAGCAGTCGAATGCGAAATCACACGGCTGCATTGCCCTCACGGCAGGGTGTGTGAAAGATGTTATTTGCGCACATTGCGGTTTGTCAGAGGGACGAAAGAAGGTGTGTGGCTGCAGCGTTCTGAAAGGCATTCGTTTTGACGATGCTCGTTTCGCAGGAAAAGTGGTGGAGATCTTACATGGCGCCGACCCACTCCAAGATCACTTGGCCCCTCATTCTGATATCGATGGGACCTCACGCTCGTATGGAGCGATGCGTCGCGAGGTCGGTGACGGATGAACTCCGGAACGACTTCGAATTTCAACTGCATCATGTAAGTTGTCTGGAAAATGCTCCAATCGTTGATCGGAATGCTCACGAGACCTTAGCTTATGCCGGTTAGCCTTGGGTTGTATATGGGCGGACACACCGAGACTTCACGTCTCCTCCAGCCCTCGGTCCGTTTCCTTGAAGAAACGATCCAGCAACTCACGCCGGCGAACGTCTTCTTGATTCTGGAGACGGCGTCCGACCCCTCTACCGGTGCATTCCTTTATGGCGCGTCCGAGGAAGAGCGTTTCAGCACGCTCCCCGACCTCTTCAGTGCATTCCTTGGCGGTGACCTGCTCTCAGCGATGAAGCGTGCTGGAGAAGTCGCTCGTGGCACCCCGGCGCAACTCGAAGGCTTGTTCCGGAGAGGAACTTCGGTGCGTGGTGGCTGGCGTGGAGCCTTCATCCTGAGTGGAGGGCACGCGATGCGTGTACGAGAACGGAGAGAGGAAGTGGCAGCGATGGTGCAAAGGTACGTTTAAATGCCCTCTCTGAATGATGATGTTCCTGATTTTCCTGAATAGTGGCCATTTGGATTTCGCCATCGATTGTCTCAATAGCGACGTCCCATTCCATCATGCACGCGCTTTCATCGCGAGCATGGCGCGTGCCATAGGAGTCGACAACCCCGTACCTAGCAAGGACGAACATCCGCGAGTAGTCTGGGCAGCTTTCGTTCAAGCTCTCAAGTGCTGCCCAGAGTTGTTACGCTCTACGCCGATCGTGCTGATATTCAAGGAGCGTGGCATGCCATCAGAAGCCCCTGTTGAGTGCAAATGTATCGCACGTCATGCGCCACCATTCAACGCATGGGGAGTTCGATTCAACGCGTGCGAAGATGACTGCAACGTCGACGAGAACGATGTGATTTTTCGCACGGATAAGGGTGCCATCCGGAGCTTTTGCACGCTTTGCGGGTGGAAGTCTGTGAAGGTGGACCGACGGGAGTTGAAGGATGCGATACAAGAGCTGTCGGAGGAACTGCCTGGGGTATTCGCTCACTCATACCCGCCCGCCTCGTACTTGTTGACCACGTTTGCACGGCTCTCGAAGCTGCGTCGTACGTAGTCTTCATTCGTTCGTATACCGTATCTTCGTACCATAGCAAAAATGTAATAGGGATATTGCGCTCAATCTTAATATGTCGACGGCTGAAATCCGAAGACCTCACAGGGGCATTCCCGTGATATAGATGCATTAATGTGATGAGTGGATTTTAGGAGCGACGTTTTTTATGTCGAGAACGGCGAAGTAGAACCCGGGTCCGCTCGATCGTCTGATGGCTGAACTCTAACATGCATGGGCGTATATCATTGTACAGTAGTATTGATCGAAGCTGCATAAAACGGAAGGAAGCAACTAAGGTCTGCAGAAAGATCCGCAGTGGCATGAGGCGTCGTAGAATCCGAAGTCATGGTAATACCAGCTCCGGTGACCCGGAAGCTCCGCTAGGCAGCGGTACTGGCCTGCATGAGCATCGAAACCATCGGCGGGCCAATTGTGTGGCCCCTCCAATGTTTTCCATAGTGGAGGATTCAAAACCGACCCTGTCCAGCTAGCCAAAGTTTGTTCTGGAAGCCCGGAAGTAAATCTGACTTGTTGAGCAAAGAGACGGTGGCCAAGTGCGCGGTCCTTCCGATATCTTGCGCAGTGTAGAAAATCCTCCATATAATAATGAATATAGCCGCGTCCTAGTGAGGGACTGCCTACCGGCGTTGCACCGTGTGAGTGGCATTCAGCGTCACGCGATACCCGCTAGCGCGAGTGCGTTCGACCAGCACACAAGCTGACAGCGCGTTCTGACGCGGGTGGCATGCGTCCAATGACTTGGACGACCCCTCCTGGGAAGGGGCGCATGCCGAAGACGAAACAAGAGAAAAGAAAGGAAAAGAAAAGAAGAAAGTAGAACCACTGACCTTGGCTGAGCAAGAAAGCCGCATCCCGGCGAGGGACTGCCCACCGGCATTACACCGTGTGGGTGGCTTCAGCGTCGCGCGACACCCGCTAGCGCGAGTGCGTTCGACCAGCACACAAGCCGGCAGCGCGTTCTGACGCGGGTGGCACGCGTCCAATGACTTGGATAACTCCTCCTTGGAGGGGGCGCGCACTAATGCTAGGAGAAAAGGACAAAGAACGGAATGGCTGACCTTGGTTGAATACGAAAGCCGCGTCCCAGTGAGGGACTGCCCACCGGCATTACACCGTGTGGGTGGCTTCAGCGTCGCGCGACACCCGCTAGCGCGAGTGCGTTCGACCAGCACACAAGCCGGCAGCGCGTTCTGACGCGGGTGGCACGCGTCCAATGGCTTGGACTACCCCTCCTAGGAAGGGAAACATGACCGAAGAGAGACGAAAGAAAAGATCGAAGTTCAAAACTGAAACGAACAACTACAACCAAACATATACAAATAAGTATGGTAATCAAGATCCGATCAAAGATCAAAGATTCAAATTCAAAGTCATTCAAAGTCATCATCAAAAGCCGTACTCAGAGCGTTTGCCGAGTAGCACTAGTGTATCCCCTAGTAGATATGTTTATGATGCGAGTAGTAATAGTAACACTAGTAGCTACAGTTGACTCCCTTGAAAGACTTAACGGGGAACGCACGGGAGAGTACACCACCCGACGCTTATGTCGGCTCTCTCGGCTGTGTCGCTTCCGCCACGTTTCTTTACCCTATTTAGAAATCAAAAGCCATGTGGCTCGCTTCCTGCCCGCCTGCATTCGTACAACCACTCCCCTGCAACCACTATGACCGCCTCTATAGCGAGGACGACGAGAGCGAGAATGCGCAACAGCGCACCACCACCAACGACGATGAGGCGAGGAATGCGCAACGGTACCCACCACCACAATGACGAGGGCAGGGGTCACGCAACTACGCGTAGTATCACTGCCAGGGCGATGGTGGGCACCACATCACGCCATGAGCACCACAGCGACGAGGCGAGGCAGGCCCGAGGCGAGGGATGCGCAAATGCCTACCGCCGCAAGCACGGTGACAACGGCGATGATGGAAAGGGACACGCGACGGCAAGGGAGAGGGCGAGGCTGGCGCAACGATGACTATGAGGCGAGGGATGTGCAACAGCACACCACCACCACCACACGAAGACAGCATTGGCGAGGCGGGTGCAATGGCACCCACCACCACAACTACGGTGACAGCGGTGTTGGCGCAACGGCGTACCACAAAGGATAGGCGGGCGCAGCTGCATGCCACCACTGCCACCATCACCAAGGGCGAGGGAAATCATGCACCGCCAATAGGGCGACAGTGAGGGCGAGGCAGGCACAACTGTCACTACTCCCACCACAGCGACGAGGAGGAGGAGGCAGGCGGAACGGCACCACCAGCACCAGCATGATGGCGACGAGGGTGATGGGAATGCAAGTGTGCACCACCACGACGAGACAACACCCATAGCATTCTAACAAAATACCTATCTAATGAAAATACCCATCTCATAAAAATCCCTGTCTAATAAAAATCGCATGACTTGTGCCGAAGGCACAAGCAGTCATGGGTAAAGTACTCGTGTGGTCACTATTGTCCAAAAGCGTCTATATCTATAAAACAATGAAAACGATACGTTCTACATGTGGGCGATGGCCTTGGCACACAAGATGCGAATCTCATATATCTAGCCGAACACGTGGATGGATCATACCCCGACTTCCATAGCCTACAAAAAGCCGGCGCTTGCTTCCGGCAAAACTTTCATCCAAATCCCTCTTCGGCATGGGAAGAAAACAGCAAAAGAAGCGCAGAAGGTCTGATTTTTCGTCGTCAGACGAGTCAGAATGGTGCCTCGAAAACGAAATAGACGATGAAGTTGAGGCGACGGAGAGTAGAGTCTCATATCCACCAGGTTCGTTCTCTCGCTGAAACTGGTTAAAACGAAGCGTTAACCTCGTCGAGCGCAGTACCCGAAAAACTAGCAGTAGATAAGGTGTACTGCAGTTTCTGCGGGGATCACATGGGCGAGACGATCCACGAATGCGTGGACTGCGGCCGCTACGTGTGCGAGCAGGTCGAGGAGGATGGCTCTGGGTGTATAGTGGTGAATACACTGGATCCATCGAAGCCCTTTCGCTGCATCTTCTGCGACCGACGACACTGGCGCAAGTTGGAAAATCCACCGAAAGGACCGAAGGGGGGCCTTCCTGTGAGAAATGTACGCGCTCAGAAGCCCATTTTCGAGCTGACGAATCGCAGTACCGTTTTTGCGGCTATGGAGGCCGCAGGCGAGCAAAGCTAACGTGGCCCATGGTCGTCCTCATCTTCACGGAAGCCACCCTTCCCGATAGGTTTCTGCAACGAGGACTGCAACTCGACCTCGAGATGCAGTACCTGGGGGAACCAGACAACGTGAGTGGCCGCGTTCTCATTAAAATCATGGAGAGTCGCTAAATCCCCATGAATGATAAAGCTCTGCTTCGTCAGCATAGAGACGCCGTCACGGAGGGGTGACCACCTCAAGAACAAGGTCTCGATGAGCCGACCTTTTGCATTCATGACCACGGCAATCCAATGCGGCATTCCTGCCAATACGTTCGTTGTGCTGGACATGCACTCGAATGCATTATCAGGGGCTTTAAGGTGGGCTGGTGGCAATTCGCCCAAGGAGGACCCCGTAACCGAAGTGGTTCAGAAATTCGTCGGGGATGAGCTGCTGGAGCTGATGAAACTGGGATCCGACATGGCTTCTCAAGGAGCCAACGCTGCAGAAAAGACTTTGCAAAACAGCCGCATTTCTCTGAGAGGAGGTTGGCGGGGCCTCTTTCTCGCCACCTGTTCGCCTGTCATGCAGGTCGACCTGTCTTTCGACGACGTGAAAAGGCTAGTGGATGCGTGAGTGATTGTATCGATGGCGGCCGGTGGTGACTTATCACCTTGGCTCTTTTTTTTTTTTCTTTTTCGAACGTGATATGCAGTGGCTCGTTTGATTTCATCGTTGCCTTTGCAGGGTCATCCACTCTCCCCGGCCATATCAAGAATGCTTTTAGCGAATTGATCGAGCGCATCGGCATCGACAGGCAGTTGGGCGTATGGGACACGTTGGTTCGCGTCATCGCACATGACGCCCGCTTGCTAGGCGGGAACTCGGTCATCGTGATTTGCAGAGAGCGTGGAGATGGTACGGTCATTGTCAGAAAGATAGGGTGTCACAGCCTCCCAATGCACCCCTGGGGGGTCGAGTTCACTGCATGCGCAACGCCGGGATGCGACCCGACCGTGGACGACTTCTTCACGCAAAATGCACAATACGACGTGCGAATTCAATGCAGAAGGTGCCATTGGAAGTCGGCGTGGGTGAGGGAAAAGCTTTGGAAGAAGCACGTTTTCCGAGTGGACCGTACGCTTCCCAACATTTTCTGGCATAGCTACCCACCCTCGAACGAGCTCAACCACTTGTTCGTGGACGCGTCGAACGTGATTAACGATTAGCTGCGGTTTGTTTAGCTCGTGTACATTTCGTTTGTTTACTGCATTCGGTGTCCTCCGTGATTTCTGCCAGTTTTCGTCTCAGCACTCGAATGGCATGGTGCAGTACGCCTCGTTGTCTGATCTACTCTGAGCGGAAAGGCGGCAGTACAGAGTTTAGTGGCCCTGCTATTTTCAATCAGATTCTTGTAGCGGCCTATATCCGACTCGACCTCGCACAGTTTCGGTAGGAGTGGGTCAAGAAGACGAGAATGCATTCATAAAGCGAAGGAATACATGATGCAAGGAAAAGTACACGAGACGACTTGACAAACGGCGAAAAATATCCTCACAAATCCTCTGGCCCGAATGCGTCCGTATTTCCCTGATGTTCGCGATAAAGATCCATCATCCGTTCGTGGGAGCCCGGGGAGTTCGGCTTTTCTTTTTGCATCGAGAAGTGCTGAAATGCCTGCTCCAGTGTCATGGAGGGCATTTCTCCTGGCGCACCGGTAACGGAGTCGAGAAGTTTTCCCCACAAAGGGCCGTCGTATCGGTCTCTTAGCTGACTCTCCAGCTGAGTGAGCGCATCCGGCAAGTTGTGTTTGTCTGCGATGTAGAGGCGCACGATGCTTCGTGTGGCCGCGTTGTCGACGAGGCCAGGGGTGATTCCCCGCACGCCACTACGCGAAAAGAGCAAATGTCAGATGACCGGTATAGCGGAATAGGTACTGTGCATACCCTTCCCCACTCTTCTCGCCGACGACAGCCGAGCCTTTCTGAGGCCTGTGTTGGCCTGCATCATCGGGGCTCCTGCCACTCGTTAGTCCTGTAATTTCAGTGGCTAATCCGATACGCTCACATCGACATCGCCTTCTCCTGTTGAGAGGCTTCCATTCCTCGGGAATTGTCGTCGCCTAAAGACCGATGTCAGACGGGATTATTGCTGCCGTGGTTGACGTGCGCACCGTCCTCCATCTCGACATCTGCCCTCGCAGCACGCACACCCTCCGCGTTTCCGCGCCCTACGTCGCGAGCCCCGTTCGACCCTCCTTCCCCCTGGCCGGCTTGCCCACTGTTCCGCGCGTCGCCCACACCAGAAGCCCTGTGCCCGCTACCCGCGCTTTCTCCTGTCGGTGCGTCGTCCGTCTCACGTTCCGTTTCGCCATGTTCATCCATCGGGGAAGCATCTGCACTTTGGGTGGCGGCTTCGTCCACTTGGCCTTCAGCGTCCGGATCACTGATTTCGTTTCGTGAGCAGGTGAAGTCGAGAGAAGCATATGGAAAACACTCACTTATGGAAATGGTGATGTGCTTCCGCGTCAGCATTCAGAAAGGTTATCTTTGGCTCATGTCCTTCGTGCCAATTGGGCACAGGGCCTCGTGGATTGGCCAGTAGCTTCGGCTCCTCCCATTGCTTCCTCAACGCTGAGGAGTTGCAGAACGCGATCAAGTCATCGATTTGGTCTTTGAACATCTTGTCGTAGCTGAAATGGTTAATTTCGCCGCGCCACCAAGTGTGCTTTTCGCTTGGGATTTTCGGGGGGATCATTTGGGACGGAATATTGATGCTGCTGTTTCGGAGGTCTAGGTTTAACGTTGAAATAAAATTAGATGCTTTCGATAGAGTAGCGAAGCGGTACCTACTAAACAAGGGTGCGTTCCTTGGATGCACGGGGTCCAGGGAGAAGACGGCCAAGTCAGCACGGCTGATGTCTTTTCTGGCGCACCAGAGCCAGTCGTATCGGTCACGAATCAGATACTCGTCGAATATGGACAATTCGTCGTCTTCGTTGGGTGAAAAATCGTGCGAGAACAGTTCTTCGAGAATAAGCCGGCGAATGATGAGTGTTTGCAAGAATCTTGCGGCGCATTTTCTAACTGACTCCGTCTTCACGGCCGTGGAAAGTTTGGGAAATGGGTTGTTCGACGCGTTCAATAAGCGATGCCATGACCTCCAGGTCGTCAGCCAATAGACGACAGAGTAGCAGAGCTGCGTCCAAGCTTGTTGATACCGGCGAGGAAGAGGGGCGTAACCTTTCAAGGTAAGACGATCCCCCTCACGACGAAACACCGGGACTCGGCACCTCTCGTATGCTTTTCCACAAGGATGAGCATATTCTCTGACCTGGGGCATGCCGTACCAGACGGGGGACCAGCTCCTGTACATAGAGGCTGTCATCTGATGACCAGCTGAAGGGATGACGAAGGAGGTGATGGGCGAGCTGCGTGGTACATAGGGCGGCATGAGTGAACGATATGGAAGTGTTGAGAGCCGAGAAGTGGGGTTTTTGCGTGTTGGCGGAGCTGAGTATTATACTCGACGGTGTGGCGGTGTAAGTCTCTCGGTTGATCGAAGGCTGTGCAAGCGTGGTAGAAGCGTGGCTTATGGGTGCGGAGAATGGAAACGCTCAACTTGAAATGCAGAGTGGTTTTCCGATTTCGGCGATGCATGGACCGCCTTCATCTCATGCGAGTGCAAATCGTAGTGTGTTTTCTGGCTGGCCTCCGTTTGATTCACAGCCTCCCACACCTTCTTCAAATTGTCCATTGCGGTCTATAATGACAACGTCGAGGTCTTCGGGTTCAGGTTCCAGATATAATTTATACGGTCCAAATCGTATTCATAGTCGTGCGGAGCAGACAAGTGTTCTTGCTCTAACTTCTGACTCTTGAGAGAACAAGATATAACAGAGAGAAAAAGAGAGCTTAAGAGCGACGTCGAAACTTGAGATCCGTCTAACTGCAAAGAAATCAGCATTCTCCTTCCGGTTATTCGTACGCTTGGATAATGGACATTTTCTGCCACAGGTTACTTCAACTTGTACTGGTGTTTTTAAAACCAGCTCGCTGCCTTTGGACCACACGGTGTCCATGAGCATCCCAAATACCATAGAATGCAACGGCGTTGTCTGGCATTCTGTATGTAGTAAGCACAACTTATAGCACGCGGATCGCCGATGATCATGTTCGACGTTTATCGTTGATCTCCGCTGTGACGGCATTTTTGGCGGGTCCACCTCAAGGCGAACGAGCCACACTGTGTGGAGTGGAGTGTGGAGTGGAGTGGAGAGCGGTGGCATATGTAGGATGGCAGCCTCACAATAATATGGATGGTCCGTAGTGGTCCACTCGTGGTGGTTAACCCTCACATCACCACTGGCATTGAGTGTATCGTGGTTGATTAACGTGAGAAAGGGCCCTGTGACGGCAGTATTTAAGGGCGTTACGCTAGCCTTCTTCTTCTTCTTCTTCCACTCCTTCTTCAAACTCTATCAACGATGCCGCCGCGAGGTAAAAACGCTCAGAGTAGGGCCCTTGCCGCTGCTGCCAGATACGGTTGGGGCAAGGCAGAACCATCGAAGAACATCCACAACCCGATCCATGATTCCCCCTCGGTGGTACGGATGGACATCGACGAAGGTAAGTCGTTCAATCATCGTAGTAGGCGATGAAACTTGAACGTCTACACTCTTGCAGGCGATCCGCCGTTAAGAATAGCCCCCATGACTCCGGACGGCGAATACTGCAACTTTTGCTACCGTCGCGCTGCCGTGTTGCGCGTCTGTATTCGATGCGGCGCGCGCGTGTGTCAGCAGCTGAATACGACGTCGCATGGGTGCATTTCTTTCACGGCAAGAGTGGTGAAAGACATCGTTTGTGCGTATTGCGGTTTGCTTGAAGGGCAAAAGAAGGCAGGTGCCTGGCCTGTTCAAAGGAACATTTTTGAAGGACACCGTTTTCTTTTTTCAGGAAAAGTGGTGGAGAACATTTCGGGCTCCCACACATTCGAAAATTACATGGCCTCTCGTATTGGTCACTCTCGCGCCTCAGGAAAACATGGGTGGTTACATTGAGAGGTCGGTGATGGATGACCTCAAGAACGAGTTTGAGGGTCAGCCACAGCACGTAAGTAGCTCAGAGACCACCCCTCCGTTCGAAACGCATCTCACGAACCGTTAGCTCATGCCCATCCATCTTGGGCTGCATGTAGGCGGCCACACAGATGCTTCGCGTCTTCTCCGGCCATCGGTTCTTTTCCTGAGAGAGTCGATTCAACGGCTCGCTCCAGCCAACGTGTTCCTGCTTCTCAACACTCGATCGGACCCCTCCACAGGGGCATTTTCTTACGGCGTGTCTGAGAACGAGCGATTTAGTACTCTCCCGGATCTCTTTGGTGCATTCCTCGGCGGCGATTTCCTTTTAGCGATGCAGAATGCCAGTGACGCCGCCCGTCGTATCCCAGCCGAACGCGAAGGCTTTTTTCAGATGGGGGCATCGGTGCGCGGTGGTTGGCGTGGAGCCTTCGTTCTCAGTGGAGGTCATGCAATACGCATTCACGAACGCAGGGAGGAAGTGATCGAGCTGGTGAAAAGGTATGTTGCAAGAGCGATCGATAAGCATGTTCTGGTTAACAGCTCAGCGCAGTGGCCGACTCGATTTCATCATCGAGTGTCTCGAGGACGAGGTTCCACCCGCGAATGCTCGCACATTGATCGCAGGCATGGCGCGCGCAATTGCTGTCGACAACGCCGTGAGTAGCAAGGCCAATGATCCCAGCGTGGTCTGGTCAGCGTTCGTTGAAGCGATCAAGCGCTGCCCAGAGGTGTTGCGTTCTTCGTCGGTCATCATCATCTTCAGAGAGCGTGGGTCACTGTTAGAAGCCCCCGTCGACTGCAGGTGTGTTGCCTATCACGCACCGCCCTTCAATGCCTGGGGCGTTCGATTCAACGCATGCGGAGATGGCTGCGAAGCCGAGGACAACGACGTGGTTTTTCGTGCAGACAAAGGGGCCGTGCGGAGCATTTGTACGCTGTGCGGGTGGAAGTCGGTCAAGGTGGACCGACGCGAGTTGAAGGACACGATACATGAGTTGTCAGAAGAAACGCCCGGAGTGTTTTTTCATTCATACCCGCCGACCTCGTACCTGATGTCCGCGTTTACGAGGATTTCGAAACAGCGCCGCCCATAGTCTACGTTTTGCTTCGCTCCAATGGAACTCTTTACAGACATTGTTTCGTTCTACAGTCGTCGATATTTTCACATTTTGCGTAAACACCCGTTTCTAGAACAGTGTGAACCACAGGGATTTCGGTGGTTTAGCCCTAAGCAGAAAGAAGAACTCGAGGGCAGTACTGGGGGCCGACGAAGCAGCGAAGCAACGCCCAAGGGAAGTTGTGTCGGTCGCAAGCGTATGAGCCACCTCGCGCAGTGAAATGGCAGCGAGGTTGTGAATACGTTTTTCCTTTCCACGTCGTAGATAGTGGTGGTTCAGTATGTTATATATAGACTTTCGGAGGCTCAATTCAACAGGGTGGACGAAACTCTTCGTAGGTAAGTTGCATTGGTTTGATGTCCGTGTAGGAAAAAGCCACCCTGGGCATCTAGACGATCAAGAGAGCGATGCACATTCGTTCGTCCCTAGGGTCTTCGGGCAGGGTAGGGCACTACACCCAACATATCGCATCTTAAGCCTTCATCATGAAAATGTCCGCATGGCGTGCACCCCTAGAATGCTAGTTTGTACAAAATTTTAAGAATTGCAGTGCAGGCATTTTACAGGATACATTCGTGACCTTCTCTGGTATCAAAATGAATTCAAGGGCCAGTTTCTGGTGGCCCAGAAGTTTGACTTGTCAGTCAGACTAGGCCAAATCATCCTGCAAAGAAAAGGCGGGCCAAGTGTGTGGCCCTTCCAATATATTTGCAGGATGCGAAATCTAGAAGTGGATTTATATGTAAGAGTAGAAAGATTGAAAAGCCGCGTCCCTCTTGGTGAGGGACTGCCCACCGGCGTTGCACCGTGTGGATGGCATTCAGCGTCACGCGACACCCGCTAGCGCGAGTGCGTTCGACCAGCACACAAGCTGACAACGCGTTCTGACGCGGGTGGCATGCGTCCAATGACTTGGACGACCCCTCCTGGGAAGGGGCGCATGCCGAAGACGAAACAAGAGAAAAGAAAGGAAAAGAAAAGAAAAGAAAA